>CABHPH010157114.1:16009-31440 GCA_902168325.1 Peromyscus nudipes
ACACACACACACACACACACACACACACACACACACACACACACACAAGTATAGATAAACAAGAAAGAAAGAAGCAGGATCAGTTTCTGGGCTAGTCTGTTGAGGCCTCTTCAGAGATAATTAACTAAAGGAAGACATGCCCTCCTGCCCAGATAGAAAGAGCTCAAGGTAACATGAGTGCACAGGAGTCCGCTCATACTTCTTTCTGAGTGAGGGATTGCATCCATCACTGCTGCCCCTAGATCCCAGCTTCTTTGGCTTCCAATACGTGTCCCCACTGGTGACTCTCCAGGGAGCTTCAGGCTTTCCTCTCCAGATCACAACCACTCAGGAATTCAGACTGAGCAGCTCCCGGGTTTCAGCCTCTCTAATATGCAGATACCCGTTGCTGGAGTATCAACTCCTGCTATGTAAGAAAATCTAATGAAGTGTCTTACAATGTTGATTACATTTTCATTTATTGTATGTGTGTGAGGAGAGAAGTTTGCAAATGTCACAATTCCAAATGCACCTGTGGAGAAGGTCAGAGGACAACTTGAAGGAATTAGTTCCTCCATTATGTTTGCCCAGGGGCTGAACTCAGGTTGTCAGGCTTGGCAGCAAGTCTCATTTTCTGCTGAACCATCTCATCAGTCACAAAAATCCCATATATCAATCCCTTCATTCTAATCTATTCTAGAGAACCTTATTTAATACACCCCCCCCTTTACCTTTCCCTCAGCTCCAAGTAACTACCTTTGCACTCTCTGCATCTATGACTTGGACTTTATTATTATTATTAATCCATTTATTTTTACATCCCAGCTGCAGCCTCCTCCCTCATCCTCCCCTCCCAGTCCCTCTCCTCTATTCCTTATTCCCTCCTCTTGCATCTCCATCCAGGAGAGGACAGGTTTCCCATGAATATCAATAAAACTTGGCACATTAAGTTTCAGTAAGACTGAGTACCTCCCTGTGTATTAAGGCTGGGCAAAGCAACCCAGTATGAGGAGTAGGGTCACAAAAGCCAGTAAAAGAGCTGGACACAGTCCCTGTTCCCACTGTTAGGATTCTCATAAAAGGACCAAGCTACACAACTGTAACATATATGCAGAGTGCCTAGCTCTGTCTTGCGCAGGCCCCCTGGTTGTTGGTTCAGTCTCTGTGAGCCCCTATGAGACCAGGTTAGTTGATGGTGTGAACTTTCCCATGGTGTCCTTGATCCCTCTGGCTCCTACACTCCTTTCTCCTCCTGCTCCGCAGGATTCCTGAACTCCACCTAATCTGACTTGGACCTTTAAAATTCCACATGTAAGTGACAGTAGAAACTGTTTTTAAAAATTCTAGGATATAGTGGCATTTTTTCTTTTCCCTAATTGACCAAATGGAAGTGGGTTTCTTGTTTGCTTGCTTTTATAGTACAAGGAAAACAAATATTAAAAGATATTCTTTAGGGAAAAGCATGTTCTTCATAGAGGAGGAAATTTGGTTAATTTTATTTGTAAATTGTTACTGAAGAGAACAAAGGCACAAAGCATTATTTTATGCACAGGTAGAGATAAATTAGCAAAGTTATCAAGGGGCTGAGGAAGGTTGTTCAGGAGGCTGTTCCTGAACCTTGTGCTTCCTCACTTGGTGCTGCAAACGCTTGTTCTTTATCCTGAGCCTACCTTCTGGAGCCTAATTATATAATTCTTGACGTTCGCTGGGATACGACCAAGAATGGTGCTAGAAAGCTACACAGGTAAGGATCTAAGAGGAGGAGGAAGAAGAAGAGGAGGAGGAGGAAGAGGAGGAGGAAGAAGAGGAGGAGGAGGAAGAGGAGGAGGAAGAGGAGGAGGAAGAAGAGGAGGAGGAGGAAGAGGAAGAGGAGGATTAGAGGAAGAAAAAGAGAAGCAGTAGTAAATTGATAGATTTATCACTCTGAGGAGGGATCACACACACACGAGAGAGAGAGAGAGAGAGAGAGAGAGAGAGAGAGAGAATACGGCAGGTCTATCACAAAACTGGTTCCTTGGACCTCCCAGGGTTGCATTGTCTTCAATCATCTGTGCCACTGAGATGCGCAAGGGCAAATAATAAATAACTTTAAATCAACAGAAGCAACTGAAAACTGGTGACTCGATTTCAAGCTCCTGTTCTGTTTTGAACTCTCTCCTCACGGGAACCCCGTGAGGTGGGTACTAAGCTCCTCCAGCGTACAGAGGAAGAAGCTGCATGTTAGACATTGTGATTGAAATGCATCTGCAAGGACTAGACTTCGGAGCCGGCTACTGGTTACTCACATCCCAAGGAAGGTTTTCACAGCAGCATCCCCATCCCTTACCAACAGCCGAGACCAGCAATCAAGAAGAAAGGACATTTCATAGCTGGCAGCAGAGAAGGTCTTTATTCTACCTGTCCCCACTTAGTGCTCTAGACTCCACGTCCCTCCTTTGAACAAGTGAGTCTGTGGGTCGGCACGTGGCAGATTGTCAAATGGCAGCACAGTCCTGTATGCTTCTGGAGACCACGCCCTCCTCAGTGGGTTTTACTCCCTTGCTAGCCTGGAGTGAAATCCGTTTCCATTGCTTACATCTGAACCATGCTTGTGGCTTTGGGCAGTAGAACGATGGAGAGGTCCCAGTGTGCCTGTGTTGAAAGTGTCTCTCAAAAAGTCTTCAGTGGAGCCAGGCGGTGGTGGTGCACTTTATCCCAGCACTCGGGAGGCAGAGCCAGGAGGATCTCTGTGAGTTTGAGGCCAGCCTGGTCTACAGAGCAAGATCCTGTCTCAAAAAAAAAAAGTCTTCAGTGCTTCTGTTAGCTCTCTTGGAACCCAGCTCAGTGCCACAGAAAGAAATAAAAAGGCTCAAGGAAACCTTCTAGATGATGAAAGTTCTGGGTGCTAGTAACTTCTAACGCTCTATCCAGCAGCTAGGTAACATGAAAAATGTCACCACTGTGACTGCCCGCCTCCAGCTAGCCTCTGTCAGCTGATGTAGGACTCATAAAACCCAAATGTGATTTACTAACCAGGTCCAGGTCAGCAGAGTCACAAGAAAAGTCATGAGCAATTACAAGGACTTAGTTTTAAAAACCTCTTTCTTTGGGGGCAGTCTTAGTATTACAAATAAGCTCAGCAATGAAAAGTAGATATAGTAACCTACAAGATGAATCCCATCACTGTCTTTAGAACATCCTTAACTCCTGCAGCTGAGTATGAGGAGCTTCCAAGAAACTGATCACTCTGTCTGACCAACACTTACCTTGGTCCTGGGTTCACCTGGGCTTCCAAAGGTGCTTAAGTGTCTTTCTTTGTAAACATCTTAGCAAAAACAGTTGCCACAGACCTCGCAAGTGAATTTGACATTTCCCACAGCAGGACTAGAATCTGTCCTGGTCATTGGAGTCACTGAGTCGCTAACTGGAGCCAAGTTAATCTCGATGAGCCATCTGCCCTCTCGAATGCCAGTGTATCCCCTCCCTGTGAATGCTCTGTTGTAAAATTTTCCCGTATAACCCAAGCATTTGACCTAGGCAGGACACTGATTTGCTTATTGCTCTTGTCCTTGTTCTGTAGACACTGTACAGACAGCTTGGCAAAGAAGTCAGCCTCTAGAGCAGTTCTTACTCAGGATACCACACTGAGATTCCTACCTATATGGCTCAACAGGACCACTGTTGGTCTTATCCTAGGCTTCTCAGGAAGTATTTAATTAGCTATAGGAAAGATAGTTCAGGATAATGAACAAGTCTTTGAGAATTGAGAGAGGGCCCACCGGTGTTTATAGCTCTATGAAAACCCTGACTTATTTATACACGTCTGTAAAACATTGCTTTGTGCACACCTTCTCCAGAGCATGTACTTTGAGAACAGTTGCACTAGCTTGGGAAAGAACCCTGGACAAATCTAAGTCTGAGTAGGACTGTCAGAAGTATCACACTAGATGATTACGAATGTCTCTTAACACTCTGAGTTTAGTCTGTATTGGATGATAGAGAACACCAATAGCTTCTTGAGTAATAAATTATCATGAAGGTGTATGGGCAAGGTTGGGTACATCTACCAGCACAATTCTGAGCAGATCAAACCATCACTGGCTTCCACAGCATTGCACCATAGACACTGTTTTTCCACAGTTCCCACCATTATAGGGAATTCAGATCCATAAAATAACAAGGGTAGATTGGAAAAAAAATATTGTTACTTGTAAGGAGACTTGACTCAGTATGTTATATATTCTATCCCTATGGATATTTAATATGCATCCAAAGGTTATATGATGAGATGACAAAGCAGAAAATAGAGACTGAAATTTAAATATATCGAGATAAGAATCTAGTTGCATCCATTTTAGGATATGGGCTGTAACTGGTGATGGACCAGTGATGCTGCCAGATCCTTTGATTTTTCATTCCTCACATTCATCCCCATGGAAGAGATGGCTTTCTATTCCATCTGGAGAGGATAGACTGACATCCAAAATCTTCCTTTCTGTTGGACAGTGCTTGAGCAGGCGCTGCCAATATTTGCCACTACGAATCTCCTTTTGTATGCTTTTCTTGTAGACTGACTCTCTATTAGCTGATATTTTCTTTTTCCGATATGTTTATTTATTCAAATATGGCAGTCTGGCCTTGTTGACTTGGGAATCGTATTTTCTCTGTTGGGTGAATTTGTACATCTCTGCTTTGCTTTATTGAAGTTTGATATCACTTGATTTCTCAGTTGGGGGAATCTTATTTCCTTTGCCGAATATCTAGGAAGTGAAAATCTTCCAGAATTCCCAACTAGTAATTAAGAAATATAGTGATACTCTCATTTTTATATTTGATCTGACTTATACACAAAGTTGCATGAAGAAATTTGGGCATATTTCAAAGCTTTTTGTTTGTTTGTTTCATGGAATGTTGTAGGATTTTATTAGAATAATGTTCTTTGAAGTTCTTTTTTCTTAGTTATGACATCAACTTTTTAAATTGATAATCATATTTCCCTCCTTACTTATTTAAGTTTGCAGTCCAGTTGTTTTCTCCAGAAGAATGTGTAATGTATTTTTAAGCTCCAGATCAGTGTATTATATTGTTGAAAATAAATGTAATCTATCTTTAATCTCACCATTCCTGTCTAGCTTTCCTTCCTCTTCAGTTCTAATTCTTGGTAAAAAAAAAAATGTCCTGCAGCTACCTCTAAAAGAATGTACATCATCACATAGCCTTGTTTTAAAATGTGATTTTATTTTAGCATACAACATTTTGCAGTTGCATATTTAACAAAAAAAATGTTTGGATGTTTTTGAGGAAAGTATCACAGCTTGCCTAAGCAATTGTTTTAAATATTTAGAACCCAGCATGTTCTACATCTTCCTTAAATCTAAAGTATCCCTTATTGAAATTTCCATCCCATCTAGTACTGACTTCCCGTCAGCACTGTGAAATCTCGTGTTGGCAGTAGTCCTCAGCCTTCCTCACTCCATACAGATGATGGCTTGCTATTTTTGTGAGAGAACATTGCCATTTTTGCCAGAAGTCTTCTGTCTTGCAGGAACTGGCTCACAGTGCTGATTTCTTGGGCTTCAAATAGGGCAACAGCTGTCCCTGCTATACCAGGCTGAAGGTATAAGTTTGCCAAAGAGGCATTCATTATTCTAGAAACAGAGAAATTATGATAATCAGCTAGGGCATCCAGGTAACTTAAAATCGTTTTTTAAAGTCTCTTAACAAAATCCCTTCTCCCCCAAAATAAAAATATCAAAACTATGTATTATTTAATTTTATGAAGGTTTTACTAAGTCTCAGGAGTTCTCTTGTTTGAATTCTAGTTAGTGTCATGGACAGTAGCTGTGCTATATAGGGAAAATTACTCTGAATTTAAAAAGGACAACAGTGATTTGGAGTTTTCTCTGTTTTGCAGATTTGTATATTGTAATTTCTTTTTTTGTCAGAATTTGGTTTTTATTATAGATAAAATGAGGTTATTCTACAAGATAATGTTTAAATTCTTTGAATACTAAAATTACTTGTGATCTCAATTAGAATGACCAAGATCAATAAAACAAGTGAGAGCTCATTCTGGTGAGAATGTGGAGTAAGGGGAACACACATCCACTGCCGGTGGGAGTGCAAACTTATATAGCCACTATGAAAATCAAAGTGGCAGTTCATCAAAAAGATGGGAATCAGTCTTCCTGAAGATCCAGCTATTCCTCTCATGGGCCTAAACCAAAATGATACTTCATTCTACCACAGAGGCACTTGCTCAAACACGTTCATTACTGCTTTGTTCATAATAACCAGAAGTTGGAAATAAGCTAGATGTCTTTCAACAGATGAATGTATAAAGAAAATATGGTACATTTAGATAATGGAATATTACATAGCTGTAAAAATCATGAAACTCATAGGTAAATGATTGGAACTAGAAAAAAAAATCACCCTGAGTGAGGTAACTCAGATCAGAAAGACAAATACAGTACATATTTGTTTTTATGTGGATATTAGCTGATTAGTCAATGGTAACCAAGCTACAATCTGTGGAATCAGAGATTAGTAATAGTATAAGGGAGTAGGATAGACAGGTAGAACTCCCTAGGGAAGGGATATGGAAGAGGTAATTATTCATGGCTGGAGGGGGGAGTTCTGAAACCAGAGATTCAACTGGGGAGGGGTAAGGAAGAGGGGAATATGGGAGGGAATTCATGGAGAGACAGTTAAAATTGAGGGCCATTTGAGGGTTAGTATGGGAGCCTGTTACAGTAGAAACATCCTAAAATATATATGAAGACGATCTAAATGAAATTGCCAAATAATGGGGAGAGACAGAGTCTCAAGTGGACATTTCTTGTCACCAAATGAAGCTTCCAGTATAAAGATTGGTTTATAACTAATTGATTTTTTTTGACCGAAGGGGTTCTGTGGGCACCCCCAAACAAGCCAGGCTGTTGGTGGTTCCCCACAAACTGACAGCAAGACTCTATTGCTGAAGAGAATGCCACACAATTCATTGAGCATGGAGAAGTCAAGCTGGTGCCTACACAGAGCCTTCACCCCTACATTCTAGTGTCTTTGGTACAGGAAGATACTCTGCAGGCTACCAAAGGAGAATGGGAAACACCAACCAAGCTACAAACCCTTCCACTTAGAAGAATTACCTGCTTGCTAGATAGGCGGATACAATGGTGACACAAAGCTTGTGGGAGTCACCAACCACTATCTGATGTGCGTTAAGGCCCACTCCGTTAGATGGAACCCATACTCAATGTTGCTTGGATGGTCAAGAATGTGAGAATAGATAGGCCAGGGACCTGGGGAAAAAACAAATCAGTAGCCCTCCTATATACAAATGATAAATGCTCCAAGAAGAAAATCAGAGAAACATCACCCTTTACACTAGCCACAAATACTATAAAATACCTTGGGGTAACTCTAACCAAACAAGTGGAAGATGTGTATGACAAGAAATTTTAAGTCCTTGAAAAAAGAAATTGAAGAAGATGTCAGAAAATGGAAAGATCTCCCACGCTCATGGATAGGTAGAACTAACATAATAAAAATGGCAATCTTACCAAAAGCATTCTACAGATTCAATGCAATCCCCATCAAGATCCCAACACAATTCTTCACAGACCTCGAAAGAACAATACTCAACTTCATATGGAAAAACAGAAAATCTAGGATATCTAAAACAATCCTTTATAATAAAGCAACTTCTGGAGGCATCACTATCCATTACTTCAAGCTCTACTATAGAGCTACAGCAATAAAAAGAGCTTGGTACCGGCATAAAAACGGACATGTGGACCAATGGAATTGAATTGAAGACCCTGACATTAATCTACACACCTATGAACAAAGAAGGTGTTTTTTGACAAGGAAGCCTAAACTGTACAATGGAAAAAAGAAAGCATCTTCAACAAATGGTGCTGGCATAACTAGATGTCAAAATGTAGAAAATTGCAAATAGATCCATATCTATCACCATGCACAAAACTCAAGTCTAAGTGGATCAAAGACATCAACATAAATCCAGTTACACTGAACCTGATAGAGGAGACAGTAGGAAGGAGGTCAGAATGCATCACCACAGGAGATCACTTCCTAAATATAATACCAGTAGCACAGACACTGAGAGCAACAATTAATAAATGGGACCTCCTGAAACTGAGAAGTTTGTGTAAGGCAAAGGACACAGTCAATAAGACAAAACAACAGCCTAAAGAATGGGAAAAGATCTTCACCAACCCCACATCTGACAGAGGGCTGATCTCAAAAATATATAACGAACTCAAGAAACTAGACCACAAAATACCAAACAATCCAATTAAAAAATGGGGTACAGATCTAAACAGAGAATTCTCAGCAGAGGAATCCAAATGGCTGAAAGACCTTTAAGGAATTGCTCAACCTCCTTAGTCATCAGGGAAGTACAAATCAACCACTCTTAAGGGCAGGCTCCATGCCCAGTAGTAGCTGACCTGCAGAAAGTGAACTCAATGGCATTTTTGGAGGTTCTTTGTCTTATAAGGCTAAGTCAGGGCTTCTGTTCTACCTTCCAGGTCCTTTGCATATGTACACTATGACTACCAGTTTGGGGTTTTCTATGGGATTTCTGTGTGTGAATATGTGTGTCTCTGCCTCTGTAGACATTTCTTGTGCTTTTTCTTTGGATCTTTTTTTCTTGTTCTGTTGTTTTGTTATATTCTGATTTGTTTGTTTTTTTAATTGATCTCATTTTATTTTATTATTATTATTGAGACGCTTGTATATTTTCTAATGAGAGACAGAAAGAGGTGGATCTGGATGCAAGGAGACTTGGGAAGGATCTGGGAGGAGTAGGAGGAGGGGAAACTAATCAGGATATATTGTATGAAAAAAAATCTCTTTTCAATAAAATAAAAGAAATTGACGCGTGCTCATGGAGTTTCCATCTAAGAAAAGGGAATTATTATCGAAGCGGTCTTTATTTTCTTTTGTCTGTAAACATTTCAGGATAAATTTTAAATCCAGTAAATCCACAGATCTTACAAATTGAAGGTTCTAATTAAGTAAAAGATAAAATATTATTTCCAGTTATATTTTAACCTGGCATTTATTCAAACTTTATATTTGGACAGCAGTTTTAAACTCAGTTGGGAACTTTGGACTCAAGAAATCTGTCTCCCCTCTCTCTCTGTCTCTCTGTCTCTGTCTCTCTCTGTCTCTCTCTTTCTCTCTCTTTCTCTCTCTCTCTCTCTCTGTCTCTCTCTGTCTCTCTCTCTCTCTTTCTCTCTCTCTCTCTCTCTGTCTCCAGCTCATCATTCTGCTATCTGTTCTATAACTTACCTGTGTTTGAAGATAAATTCTCAGGGACCTAGTATTCAGTTCTTATTGCATTGTATACTTTATTTAGATCATCATTGGAGGATTTGCATAGCAGTTCACAATTCATTTGTGAATTTCATATGGAAACCCAAATTAAATGTCTTACAAATTAAGTCTTTCACAAAGGAATGGATCACCCATATCCCCTTTGAGTCAGCAAATATCTTAAGTAGGCATCTTTGCCTGGTTCCATGAGGCACTGTGGGTTTCTGCCTAAAATGCTGCCTTTGCAAGCCACTTTTATACCCTCATGCAAACAGCAGGGTCATATTCTCTCCATAGTACTTACAATTGTTCTTTCTAGTTATATGGATTTTGTTTTAGTGTGCAAGGGGCACACTAAAATCATTTATTTGTTCTGCATGAGAGAGAAAAAGAGAGGAAGGGTAGAGTTTAAATACATTCTTTTTAGAAGCCTATGAGATGAAGTTTTTCTTTCGATTGTGGGAGATTCTTTTTTACTCAAACTAAAGGAGTATGGGAAATCATAATTATCTTATAGCAAAGGTACATGAGGGCTTTTGGAAAGAGTGAAAGTGTGGCCTTATTTATAGCAAAAAGGTAATATTTTCTGTGTTTTCTAGGCTCAATTTGTCTTGTTGTTTTAACACATTACATGTTATAATGTAATCTATGAGATAGAAACAATACCAGGAGTCCTAATTAAATTAAAAGTAATTACCAGTTGTACAGATAGGGCTTTCAATTGAGCAGCGGGAAGTTGATATTTTGTCATCCCCAGTTTATCTCCACGCAGCGAGCACTATTCTTTGTACCCATTATTAATGGCATTTTCTCAACGGCCATGAAGAGTGTGGGAAATAAGGAACAAGAAAGAACAAAAGGAAGAGAGGAATTACAGGAAGCTCAGAGCAAGACAGAGACCGAGAGAGGACCTTTTGTTGTTCTTCACTTAGGAGACGGGAGATTTTTCACACGTTGAGGGACCTATTTCTGTCCTTCACTCACTCATGAAAGAAATGTTTGCCAAGTCCGCAGTCATAGCCCATCCTAATTTTTCCTAGCCACCAACAGGATTTTCAAGAGAATCTCGCATATTCTGTTTTCAGTTTGGTATATGATGTGACAGATTTTCCATTTTCACGAGGGAAAAAAAAATAGTTCCAGCTCCCACCAGGAACTTCATTTGAGAAAGAGAGGCAAATGGGAATGTATAAAGATGTCCTACCGTCAAGTTTCTTATTCTGCTTTTCAGCTGGGCATCTTTTAAGACCTGGAAGCAGTGCCATTTTCCCATCAGCAGAAAGAGTACAGGCTTCTTAAGAACATTTACAGGGTGATGTCTGTTTGATTGACCGTTATCTTGCTAGCATGCTGCTGCTACAAATATGAGCAATTATTGAGAAAGCAGTCAAATTAAATTTTCATAACTATAAAACTGCATTTTACCTTAGGGGCACAGCTTCCTGCCTATTTCTACAATCTATTTTCTAAGCTTTATATTAAATCTAAACAAATGAATGTTTACCAATATTAATATTTTAACATCATATGCCAGTCTGTGCCCTTTCTCACAACAACTTTTTGTCTTTCTAAGAAAGTTCTAGTATTGAGTTAAACTTTTCTGATGTAATATGAGTCATTTTGGATAGGCTTTTCTGACTAGTTTCCTTCCTCACTACTGAAGTCTACCATTGACTGAATGTTGCTTTCAAAAATCAGAGAAAAGCCAACAATTTAAAAACTTTAGGTCACCCTTACCAAGGTTTTAAAGCCTAGCACCACTCAAAGTTGTACCCGACTAAAAGATAATTTTAAATGGCAGTGAGGTGTTGCATTCCTTGCCTGTGCCCATGGCCAACATTGCCGAGTTGTCTGCTGAGAACAGAAATTGGCTCTCAGCAGCCATTTGAAATGAGTTGGTACACACAAGGTACACCTTGTTTGACTGTCTCCAACACAGGTATTTGATCTTTGTGCTGCTGCTGCCCAGTCTTGCTGTCTCTCTCCATCTACAACCACAATGGGAAGCTCAGCTCCTCAGGTAGTTGTCTCTCTTGCAACACCGAACTTTGCTATTCCAGTTTCACTTGTTCTTCAGATACAGCCCAAATCCTCCCCACTTCATGTAACATGAAAGTTTCCTCAGATTGCCCTGGACCACACTGACCTTTCTTCTCTGATGCTTTGGCCTTGTCACCAGAGTGACCATTACTTTTGGTTGTTTTTGGACAGGCCCAGATTTGTCTGTTGTCTTGGTCTCCCATCTGGCCATTGTCACCCATCTCTGTCCAAAGGGTCCCAAGGTGAACAGTATATTACATACTTCCTTATCCATAGCCGGCAGCTTACATTTGACTTCTTAATAATCTTCCATCTTGTATGAATCAAGCAGTCTTATGGGTTAATATTACCTAGTGTCTGAACTACTAGAGAGCCTCTCCTTCCTCTTCCCCCTGAAAACAGTGATGGCAGCTAGAAAATACCTCATAGATATTTCATATCAAAATTCTCAGTGGTATTGCCAGAAGGCCTCCGTAGATGTTCTTGGAAAGCCCCAATTGTTTATCGTTTTCTAGGGCTCTGCTTAGATGCACGGCTTATTTTTGCTTCTGATTTGTAGTCTGCTCAATTCATGGTGGATGTTGGCAGCAACTGGTCTCATCAAATACGAAGTGTTCTTTATGAAGTCTCGGATCACCTTCATCAGGGAGACAGCTACAGAACCTCTCCACTACTGTATCCTTCCCCTTCCAGGACTCACAGAACACCTGCATTACTTAGTGTGCGTGGAGATTGTTTTGATAAAAGTGATAATTCAACCTGCGTTGACATTCACATGACATTAAGTGCCCGGCTTTTGTAGGAATGCATAATATTAGCGTATGAAAATGAAAATCCCAGCTGATGTAATTTAGACTAACTTCTCATTTACAGAGGTTAAGAGCCTTCTTGTTCTGATTTTTGAGGTCTCTTCTGGTCTAAAATTGGGCAGATTGCAATTAAGATATTTCCCAGTCCATTCAGTGTTTGTTTTCCGAAAGGACGAAAAGGAAACCTAACCAGGTGAGCACCGTGGGCAGGAGTAAAGGTAGCAATTCTCAGAGTCTGCCCAGTGCTGCTGGGTGGGAGAGAGCTGTAGCCCAGCTCATGGACGTCATTCACCATCTGCAGCACTCACAGTAAATTTGTGAAGCTAAGGATATGTTTATAGCTACCTCTTTGACCTGACCACACTAACCCTGGTCGGCAGGAATATTGTGATCATGCTCTGACCACATCCTCAGGTCTGAGTCAACAGGACAAGGAGAAGTGGCAGGCAGAAAAACACACTCAACTCTTGGTTGCTGCCTTGAGTAAATTAAAACAGTTACTTTTTTTTTCGAATAGAGCATGAAGAAGATTTAGAGAAAGACCATTTATTAATCTCAGGGATAACTGCCAGTTTGTGCCTGGACTAGTTTTTAAAAGTTGAAGAACAAGAGGATATAAAATGTTTACCTTCAGAGCTAATTTTGTCTCATATTAGAGATACCTGGGCAATAGGCTAAGTGATATTTTATCTTCTTAATAATTACTCAATCTTCACCTGCTCATCTATTCCACCCTGACATCATTTTGTGACTTTTTTTTTCCCTTAACATTTTCTGCCTTAAAATGTTCATGTCAAAGCTATGACCAAAGTGAATGCCACCCTGTTCTCCAAAGGAAGGACTTTTTGAAATGGCCAATAATCTTCTGCATCATAACATTTATTCAAACAGAAATGGCTTTGAAAAATGAGAAGAAAGAAAATGAACAAAATGTAGGAAACGACTTGTGCCTTCTCCATAGTACAATTTGGGCAGTTGTGGAAAGAATATCTGTGTTTCTCCAGGGAGCAAATTCTACAGTTTCAGGCAGTGAAAGACAGTTTTGAATCCTGGCCAATGGCTGCCCACCTTCCTTGGACACATAGAACAGGGCTAGGCAAGTAATCAACAGCATTTTTATCTCTCCCTGTGCTGAGCACTACACTAGGTGCTTTGGGGCAGCCTGCCAGAAGGTGTGTGCACGGTGCATTGAGAGAGCTGCACACTCTATTCTTGCTCCGACTTATTCTCAGAGGTCTTCTTTCTCGGGAGAGCAGCTGGACAGGCTGCCTCTTCCTTCCGCAAAGTGATGCCAAGTGTTGGTTTCTGAAACTGGCCCCCTGATGCATGCCTTTGTTCCCTGAGAGACCCCCAGCTTCTACTACCTAGGAAGTCCCAAAATAGACCTGCTTTGTTGAATCACCAATAGATGCTTGGGATTTTCTAGTGCAGCAAATAAAGTTTTTTTTTTTTTAAAAAACAAAACAAAACAAAACAAAACAAAAAAAAAACCTCCTCTGAATGCTCCACTTAGCATTATTTTCTTAACTAGAACTTTCTGATTTAGACATATCATAAAATTTAAAACGGAGACAACTTATTTATTTCAGAAGTACTCTTAACATCTTACTTTGTTTCAATTTTCATTTATTTACTCATCGAACTGTATTTTCTAGTTCTTGGTGCTTTTTATTTGGCAGATTATGTGCTTGTAGCTAGGAATGGAGGTAACGAAGATGACTGACAAGCAGCTTGTTTTATGGAACTAAACATCACATGGGAATTCTGCATTGATGACCTTTTTACTGTGACTTTCAGTTACGCTAACACTGGTTATTTCTATCATTGTGAGCTTATGAAATGGGCTTAGTGGCATGCCTGGAATTCTAGCGATTGGGAAGCCAAAGGAAGATGATTGCAAGTTTGAGGCCAGTCTGGACTATAAAGAGAGACTCTGTCTTAGAAAACAAACAGACAAAAGGAGCCAAGCTAACAAGCAAATAAGAATTTATGTACTGACTGCTGTAGAAGAAGTGTGTGATGGTGCCTGCATTTCAGGCCATTGCAATGTGGTCTGTTCTTCTAAACATAATTTAAATGATTGTTGACATGAAGTAGATATTATGATAATGAATGAAATGAGATGGGAGTTTGAAGCAGAAGAGAACAATTATAAAAGAGTAAGGGGTTTTCATGGAAAGGATTTGGAAAAGCTTGAAAGAGAAAGCTGGGATTGAAACTAAAATAGCATCCATTAAGAAGAGTACAGAGGAGGAGGGGGTGGATGACCTGACATCCTTCCTAAACTGAACAAACAAGCCGCCTAACATTAACGTGCATGAGGTCATTTTTCAAAGGAAAAAAAATGATATAGATTGAGACCTAAATCTAAATGTGCAGTTAAAGGCCACATTGCTTTAAATAGTGCGTTCATCATGGAGTATGTATAGAAGACCAATTGGCAGATTTCTAGCAAGTGACTGACACGTTGTCAACCCTTTGGAAAACTGTTGCTAACAGTACTTGTCTGCACTCGTGAGGACAGACTGGACCAGCCAGGCAGGCATGGCAATTGTGACACTATGAAGCAGTGAAGGGTCTAACTAGTCGAGGAAGGTGGAAGAAGAGGAGAGACTGGAGAGTGAATTAAAGTGTGGCCGATACAACAACCAGTCTGATTCGATGCTGATAGCGGGGCTTCTGCTGTGAGTGAACTGAGAGGGTGTTTAAAGGACCACTTTCTAGTACCCATGTCCTGTGACAGAGCCACAGATTGGATATTGCAAGCATTAAACTTTTGATGCTTTGCAAAGCAAAAACAAGACAAAATAAAACAAGACAACAAAAAACCCAAACAAGCAAACAAAAAAACTCCAAAAAAAACTGATTAGTCACTGGCCAACATAGCATCATAATGGAAACAGACTGAAAACAGTCTGGAAATAGGAATAAGAGCTCATGAGTAAAGTGACCTCACTGTCAGCTACAGAACTAACAATTGACCCCAAGTGAGAAGAAACCTTCTTCTTCTTTACTTTGTCAGAACCACATGGCTGCTTCTTTGCTGAAAAAAGATAGTAAAGGAATATTCTTACCTTAGTAATAAAAAGAATGATCAGCATTTAATGTGCAAGTGACATGTGCCAGGGCCTGCACTCCACAGGCTGAGATGCACAGGAGAGGTGGTGTGTGCTGGGGCCTGCACTCCACAGACTGAGGTGCACAGGAGAGGTGGTGTGTGCTGGGGCCTGCACTCCACAGGCTGAGATGCACAGGAGAGGTGGTGTGTGCTGGGGCCTG
>CABHPH010157114.1:40437-57655 GCA_902168325.1 Peromyscus nudipes
CTCTCTCTCTCTCTCTCTCTCTCTCTCTCTCTCTCTCTCTCTCTCTCTCTCTCTTTCTCTCTCTCTCTCACACACACACACACAGAATAATAAATATAAATACAAATAAAAAAAACCTAGAGTTTATAATTGTCTTTGATTGCCATAGTGTGTCCTATGTCCAGAACTTGAGGGTCAATTCTTGAAAACTAAGCATTTAGAAACTTCTGTTAGCATGTTGTGATGGATTAAGATTAATTGACAGTTGGAACAATTATGTAAATTACAAGGGAGTCATAAATGCAGCAGCAATTGTCTCAGGTGGGTCTTAGACACCAGTCGCCTAGTGAGGGTCTCCTTTGGATTGTATCTTCCTTGCCACATTTCTTTCTGATGCCAACTTCTCTGCTTTGTGTATGATTGGTATCAATTTAGAAGCTAGATAACACTGCTGTTTGCTTTCCTTTTTCAGATGCCGTCTCCCTGTGAGGCTGAGCCTCCTGCCTCCACTGGGGTTACGAGTGTGAGTCATCACGGGCAATTGTTTGTTCTTTCTAGAATCTCAGCCTTAGGGTCTTTGGAATCTCTTGATTAATGAAACTTATTTTAGTATTTAAATAATATTTAATGCAGGAGTATTACAGGAATTATGGTTTAGTCACGAATAGACAGATGAAAGAACAGATCCCCTTATGTTTTTTTAATACAAACACTTCTGTGTGTGAGTGCATAATTTTAGCAGTAGGCATATAGATAGACGACAGATGATAGAATACACACACACACACACACACACACACACACACACACACACACAGATAGGTAGGTAGGTAGATGTATACTATGCATTTTTATCCTTATTAGAGAAGCCAAAGTGTTCTCCAAACAGGGCACACTGTATTGTACTCTCTCATCAGCTCATGGGTCCCTCTTTGCATACAACTTTATCAGCATAAATGCTGCTACAGTTAATGGTGTTTGTCAATGCAATGTGTTGGAACAATAGCTTGCTTTTTAATACTACTTTTTTGATACTAGCATGATAAGCTTTTGGGTTGTTCATCAAATATGCCTGGCTGCACACCTTCTGGTTTGATGGGTAATATTAGTTTTGGCCACAGCATAATTTACTGAAGAGGAGCTCGTAAAATCTCTTTCCCTTTGTGATAATGATTGGTAATATTTGTGGGATAGTCCCTTTAAGTATCTGGGACCTCATCTGATTTGCAAGGGAATGTCAAAGTGAGTAAGAAGAATCTTTGACTTAGCAAACATTGCTTACATGATCAATTGCTATAGGTTGCTATTTATATTTCCTCATCCACAGTTTGGTATGTATTCTTTGTCCAGTTACTATGTTGGATCAGCTTTTACCTGTTGATTTGGAAGGGTTTTAAAACTTTCAAAGGGCTAATTCCTTCTATTTCTTAAGGGTGTTCTTTGTGCAGTAGTTTTGCTTATATCTTTTATTATACAGATGTTTGCTATTTTTTGTAATTAAGCATATCAATGTAATCTTTTATCATGTTACGTGTTGTTTAAGAAATCCTTTTTGTCATGATTCTTTAAGGGCAGTATCTAATATTTTCTCTTAGTTTTTTTTTTTGTTTTTTTGTTTTTTTTTGGTTTTTCGAGACAGGGTTTCTCTGTGTAGCTTTGTGCCTTTCCTGGAGCTCACTTGGTAGCCCAGACTGGCCTCAAACTCACAGACATCCGCCTGGCTCTGCCTCCCGAGTGCTGGGATTAAAGGCGTGCGCCACCAACGCCCGGCTCTTAGTTGTTTTAAAATTATGTAGTTCACATTTAGATCTTTGCGTATCTTTGAACTTTTGGGGGCTTTAAAAATATTGTGTGTATTGCAAATACTGCTAATTCCCGGACCTGGACCTTGTTCTGCCTAAGCTCCCTGCACCTGCAGAGGACTCCTGCGTGCTGCCTGTCTCTGCAGCCATTAGTCTCTGCACTTCTCTTGTCTACTTGGGAGTACTCTGTGACACAAATCAAGTGCTAGACCCCGCTCAGGTTTGGGTGTGCCATGTAGCTGTCCCCTCCATGTTGGAGGTGAACTTCTTGAGGCATGGGATGTAAAGGAAAAGTGAAACAGCGGGATATTTTAGGTCAGGAGGTTTACAACGATGTGGATGTGGAAACAATAGAATGTTCTAGGGCAGTGGTCCTCAACCTTCTTAATGCTGCAACCCTTTAATACAGTTCCTCAGGTTGTGGTGGCCCCCAACCACAAAGTTATTTCATTGCTACTTCATAACTGTAATTTTGATACTGTTATGAATTGCAATATAAATATCTGATATGTGACCCCCAAAAGGGGTCCGGACCCACATGTTGAGAACTTCTGTTCTAGGGGCAGGTGAAGCATTCCATTCTGTAGGGAAGCTCCGAAAGATGGAAAGAAAACAACTTGAAATGGCTTGAAGAAGTCCCTGAAACCGGGCAGATTCTCTAGGCCCCTCCTTCCCAAGAGTGTATAAGCAGTAAAGATACCTGGAGTCACTCTCAGACCAGCAAACAGCACAGAAGAAGAAGAAGACACAAGCCCAACTGCCAAGGAGAAACAAAAAGCAGCTGGGCTGTCTAGAAGAGGCTCAGACCAACCCGGCTCCCTGGAAAGTACACTCTACAATCCATTGAGCTGCCTGAAAGCTGTGTACATTGAACTCCAGGTTCCTAGCTTTTGTGAGTAATGGGATTTGAGTAATTCTGCCACTGTAAGTAACCCCTAACCAATGTTCCTGTAGGTAACCTCAATAAAACTTATTGGTTCCCCAAGTCAGACTTTGTGGTATCTGTTCTTTGGTTCTCGTCAGTTCCTTATCTGGGGTGAGTAGGGGTGTGTGTGTGTGTGTGTGTGTGTGTGTGTATGTGTGTGTGTATCTGTGTCTGGTATGTGTGTGTTTGTGTGTATGTGTGTGTGTGTTGTGTTGTGTTTCCCAAGGCAAAGTCTGTCACACAATACAGTAATAATGGCCTTGAGTAAACCAATGGCTAAGTGTTAGTTTTCCCTCCTCGGGGAGCAATCGTGAGGATGCCACTTATTTTCTTTAAGTGTCCTATGAGGATTAAGTCTCACTAACAGTTATGTGCTCGTCCAGTTTGTTTCTTCTCATACTTTCGATTGACTTTTCTCTCTACCCTTCTCACTCTCTTCTCTTATACTTCCTCACTTGAACCTCCAGTGATCCAAACAATGAACTTCTTGCACCAGTTGGAAAAAAGAATAATCTTGGTGTTGTACAAAGGAACACATGGCACAAAACAAAAGTAGCCTGGCAAGGGAGTTTCATTTTCCTCAGGTTACAGCTAATCTATATATTTTGTTTGTTTGTTTGTTTATTTATTCATTTATTCATTCATTCATTCATTCATTCATTCATTCATTCATTCATTCTCAATGTCTTTCACATCATACATCTCCATCCCATTCATTTCCAGTTCCTTTGTAGCTGCCTTCTGCAGTTGCAAATCCCCCCCCCCAATAAAATAAAATAAAATTTAAGAGAAAAAAAGAAAAGAAAAAAGGAAAATTCTCCTCATGGAAGCTGTAGTGTGATATGGTGAGTCATTCAGTAAACCCTTTTATCCATACATCTTCACTTGCAAATGTTCATGGCAGAGAGTCATTGGTCTGGTTCGAGGCCTCTGGTTTCTGCTACACTATTGATGCTGGGCTCTCACTGGGACTCCTCTTGGATATCCTGTTGTTGCCCTGGGTCTTGGAGATCCTGCAGCTTTGGGTCTGCAGGACCAGCCTCTTCATGTGCTTCAACAGATCATAAATGGAGTGGACCAACTCCTAACCCTGGTTCTGGGCCTGGTAGTTGCAGGGTTGGTGAGCCCGCCAACTCTCTCTTGTCTTTACCACCAGCAAGAGCTCTTCAGCATCGCCCTGGCTAGTTCACTCCTTGCAGAGATAAGCAAGGGGCAGGGCCAGTTCTGCTTTCACACCCTCAGGGTCGGCTCTCCCACACCTACACCTTCAGGACCAGTTCTACTGTGCTGCCCAGGCAAGGTGTAGGGGCCACTCTCCCGAGTACTGTAGCTCGTGAGGGGCAGGTGTAGCATGAATCTTAAAGAGCCTTATTAATAAAAACAAACCTGGAGCCAGGTATTGGGGTGAATGCTGGAAGATCAGAGAAGTAGAACAAGCCACAGCTTCCTCACCTCACCAGTTCCTCAGCTGGTCTTATTTCCTCAGACCGAGAAAGCCTCTGAGTCCTCATCCAAATGGATCTTAGCTGAACTGCTGCTAAAAGCCTAAAAGCTTAACCAGCTCTAGTTCCTGGTATTCACACCTTATAAACCTTTCTGCTTTCTGCCATCACTTCCTGGGATCAAAGGCTCTTGTTACCACTCCTGGCTGTTTCCAGTGTGGCCTTGAACTTGCAGAGATCCAGACAGATCTCCGCCTTTGGAATGTTAGGATTAAAAGCATGTGTGCTACCATTTTCTGTCCTCTTTATCTAGTGGCTGTTCTGCTCTCTGACCCCAGATAAGTTTACTAGGGTGCACAATATTTTGGGGAACACAATATCACCACAGGCAGGGGCAGCTCTCCTGCTCTTATGAACTCAGGGCCAGCTCTTCTACCTACCACAGGCTTTGAGGGGCTGAGGGGGCATTTCTCCCCTCCCCCCCCACACCACCATATGGCAGATGAGGGGCAGGGCCAGATCTCCTGTGCTATACTCTTGGGGTAGTTCACCTGCATCGCTGTCAGTAGGCTCAGCTCTGCTGTGCTGCCTAAGCAAAAAGCAGGGCCTTTTTTCCTGAGTGCTGCAGCTGGTAAGGGGGAGTGTAGCTGGAGAGTTTTCTCTCCAGGTCCCGCCAAGCCCCAGCAGTCCGACAGCCCACTTATAAAATAAACACACAGATGCTTGTATTATTTAAACTGTTTGGCCTAATGGCTCAGGCTTCTAGCTATCTAGTTCTTACATCTTAAATTAATCCATTTCTATAAATCTATACCTTGCCACATGGCTTGTGGCTTACCGGCATCTTCACATGCTGCTTGTCATGGCGGCGGCTGGCAGTGTGTCCTCCACCTTCCTGTTCTCTCAATTCTCCTCTCTGTTAGTCCCGCCTATACTTCCTGTCTGGCTACTGGCCAATCAGTGTTTTATTTATTGACCAATCAGAGCAGCACATTTGACATACAGACTATCCCATAGCAGGCGGGGGTCAGTTCCCTCATCTGTCACAGGTGGTGAGGGGTAAGGGGGGACATCTCTCCCCTGCCCACACCACCACATCACAGACAAGTAGTGGGGATGACTCTCCCATGGCCACAACCTTGGGCCTGGCCCATCCACATCTCCTCAACAGGGCTGGTTCCTTTGTATTGCCCAGGCAAGGTGCAGGGCCTGCTCTCCGGAACTGTTGCAGTTTGTGGGGTTCAGGGACAGATCTCTGATTCTAATGACCACTAGGCTAGTTCTCCCACCACCTGCTTGAGGCATAAGAGGGGAGTAGAGAGGGAGGGCATCTCTCTCCTGCCCATACTGCCATATGGCAGTCTCGGTGCAGGGCCTGCTTTCCCAAGTGTTGCAACTGGTAAAGGGGAAGGTCAGTTCCCTTGCCAGTTGGATGTGGTAGGGGAAAGGGGGAGAGGTCTTCTTTCCTTGCCACCACCAACATGCTGCAGATGAGGGAGGTGGTACCTGCTATGCCCTTCTCACACCCTCAGGGCTGGTTCGCCCAAGCCCCTGTCTACAGGGTCAACTCCACTGTGCTGCCCAGGCAGGGTACAGGGCCTGTTCCAACCCGAGTGCTGAAGCTGGTGAGGGGTTGGGTCAGGTTCCCCATCGGTTGAAGGTGTCGAGGGGCAAGGGGAGAAGGGCATCTTTCCCTCACCCATGCTACCACATGGCAGACAAGAGGAGTGTGACCTGCTCTCCTATCTCATGCCCTCAGGACCAGCTCACCCATGCCCTTGTGAACAGGGTAAGCTCTATTGTGCTGCTCAGGTGAGATAGAGGAACATCTCTCTTGAGGCGTCAGCTGGTGAGTGGCAGGGCACATTCTCCCTAGTGTTGTAGCCAGTGAATGGCAGGACCAACTCTGTATAGCCCTATCCTCTTGGCCTTTGGTGGTATCTATAACTTCAGACATCAACACAGACCATGGCTGCATCAGGACCGTGAACCCAGACATGGACTCTGGCAGCAGCCAAGGCTCAGCCTGCTCCCCAGCTCTTTCACCTCTTCAGATATGTCCTCTGTCAACAGGAAATGAACTGTTCTCTCTCTCCCATACCACAACATGCATTTGCTCACCATCATAGTACCCATCTGCTCAGCACCTCAAGGCACTGGGTGTCCTGTGTTTTCTCCTCAAAGCCCATGGAGGACTGCCCAAAGAGTGCATGTGGATGTCCTTGACTCACTCAGTCCATCATGGTGCTAAACAGGACCATGCTCCCTCCTCAGAACCCAGGGCAGTCTGCCCCGGGCCTGCATGTGGGTCTCTTTGCCCTGCTGAGTCCCTATCTAATGTATTTTAATGCTTTATTCTTTCCAAATGGATCTTAGCATTGTTTTGTCATGAAAAATCCCAACAGGACTTAGACTAAAATTCTATGGTAGATAGCTATATATTTATGTGTATGCAGGTGTGTATATAACTGAATCTTTATGTGTTTGACAAATGAAAATGAAACATTTCTTTGTTGAATGAGAAATTCAGGTATCTGGAATTTAAATTTTTAAATTTAAAATATTTTTATTACTTTTAAAATATTTAAAACATTTTTCATCAAAACTTTAAATATCCTTTACAACATATATTGTTGGTTTAGTGTGTTTATTCTATATAATAGTGTAATACCAATGTACAGTATTAACTGTATATTTCATTTGAAAAGCGTTAATCTTTATGCTTGTAGGAGCAAACAGTTGGATGATGTAAAAGAGTTCATAATAGGCATTTATAAATGCTGATAATAGAAGTAATAGTGTAAAGAAGATGAAGGTGATGAGGAAAATGCAAATTCATGGAAGGTCTTTGGTGTGTGGAGGCTTTCTCAACACTCCACCCTGTAGAGAGGTGAAACCCCCCTCCCCAAAAGTTACAAGAACTCACAAGAAGTTACACCTCAATATTATTTAATCAACCAACCTAGTTGCTGAGGAGAAGATTCTTATGTAGATGTAACTTTCATGAGGTATCACCCATGTTGGGGTGGACTTTTGACTGACACAGTTGCCTTTGAGTCCCAAGCCTCTGTAAGTGGACCCCCATGCCTTGTCTTGTACATGACCCAAATAAACTCATTGGTTCACCAAACTAAACTGACTAACGGGAACAATTTCTTAGCTCTGTAGTTGGCACTGAATCTGGGTTGGGTTGTTTGAGTGAGCATGGCTCCCATAGGCTCATAGATTTGAATGCTTGGTCATTAGGGAGTGGTGCTATAAGACAGGGAGGTGTGGTCTTGTTGGAATAGGTGTAGCCTTATTGGAGGAAGTGCATCACTGGGCGTGGGCTTTGGGGTTTCGAATGCTCAAGCCAGACCCAGTGACTCTCTCTCTTCCTGCTTCCTGTGGATCTGGAGGATTCTGTTGTAAAACTCTAGGCTCCTTCTCAAGCACCATGTCTGCCTGTGTGCTGCCATGCTTCCCACCATGATGATAATGCATTAACCCTCTGCAGCTGTAAGCCAACCCCAATGAAATGTTTTCCTTGTAAGAGTTGCTGTGGTCATGATTTCTCATCACAGCAATAGAGCACTGTCACGTGAACAGAAATTTACTTCCATCTCTGCAGGAAAAATGAAATAACAATCTCTCTGAGCAGAAACCTGGCTATGATGATGAAGGAAGTTATCCAGATACCTTGAGAGAAGTTCCAGCCTGGCAGAAGAAAAAGCAAACGTTTAAACACTGAGATAGAAAAATGTTCTGCATCCTGGCATTTAATCCATAAATTTTGATTATCTACCTTATTTATCAAATTAATTAGTTTCTGAAGAATTTCCACACAGATAAAACTGTCATCTAAAAGTGGTCAAAGATTATTTTTTTCATCAATCTCTGCAATCTTCATTTTTATTGGATTTACTAAAAAACTTGAATACAATCTTGAGGAAAACAAAATAGATAGCATAGTTTCTTGACCTTGATAACAGTAATAGTATATCAAATATTAAAATATCTTAATTAAAAATGCCACATGAGATTAAGGGCATTTTTTCCCCTATGATCTCACTGTTGAATGAGATTACTTATAGCTATGGCTGGCAATAAGTAGTGAATTTTTTCTTTCAGGACTATTAATGAAAAAATATGTCATCCTTCTCAACATTGACTCTTATTTCAAAGTGTATCAGTTTTAATGTTGTACTCTTCCTTTTAGAATTTATCTAATAATCCTGAATAATGGCTATCTCTTTTAGTTTTATGCATTATTTTATACATCTTGGTAGGAAGGTTCATATTTGGCTCTTTTTTTTTTTAACGAACTACTTCATTCACATTTTTACCTGCTTTCTTACAATAGTTACTTCAAATTTTGGTCAATATCATACTAAGTGTGTCTGTTAAGATTCATTGATAGAGATGTGCTGACAGATGTCATGATGAAATCATATTACATGGTATGTGTGCATTTCTTTTTTCATGATCACTCTGGTTCCTTTTGCTCTTGTGCTTTCTGGGGCATATACTCTAGGAGGTTTTTAAATGAGTGCTATGAAAAATGGCATGCATTTTATATTATGTAAAATATATTTATTTCCATTCTCACATTTGATTATGAATGTGTCTGGGAAAATAATTCTAAAATAGAAATATTTTTCCTCACAATCATAGAAGCATTTTCCATTTTCCTTTTCTTTTAAATATTTATTTAATGTGCATGGGTATTTTGCCTATATATATATATGTATATATATATATATATATATATATATGTCTGTGTACTACATGTATGTCTGGTACCCACAGAGGTCAGAAGAGGATGTTGATCACCTGGAATTGGAGTTACTGATGGTTCATGCGGGTGCTGGGAACTTGTTCTGTAAGACCAAGCACTCTTAACCACTGCACTAGGGAAAGAATTTTTTCAATGTCTTCCTGCTACCAGTGTTGCTAAATGTAGGATTACATTACAATTCTTTAAATTTTTCATTTATATTTTTGTGTATGTAAGTGTCTGTGCAAACATATGCTGCATATGTGTGGGTGCCAATGGAGGCCAAAAGAGGGTGTCAGATGCCCTGGGGCTGAAGTTCTTGGAAGCTGTGAACTGCCCAACCTGAGTGCTTGGGTGCTGGGAACTGAGTTCTTAACAGTGAAGCTCTTGGTTACTCAGCCATCTCTCCAGCCCTCCAATCTAGTTCTCAACGAGTTTTGTGTCTTTTTTCTCCTCACTAGGAAACTAATTTAATTTTTTCTTATTATAGCTTTACAATTCTTTCTATACTTGGTGGTCTGAGATTTCATGGCGTGACTCAGTCTCTCTGTGTGTACTTTGTTCATGCTCTTGTGAAAAGTGCTCACTGCAGCTTTTCATCTTGAAAACTCTCACCCAAACTCTAGAACTATCTTTTTGATTTTTGCCAATTTTATTCTTGTTTTGTTGTTGTTAGTCTCTGATTCTATCAATGTTCAACCTTTTAAATAATCCTAAAAGTTTATACTTAAACCTTAAAAAAATCTCTTTAAATTTTTGCTTTACTTTCCTAGACAGAAATTTATCCGAATTGATCTTCCAAATTTTCTTTGTGTTTGTGAGATTGTTGTTTGTTCTCAACATCTCATTCTAAATTCCTGAGTGTTCTCACTCCAAGCCTTCCTATTTTTGTTCTAGTGATGCAAAACCTTACCTTTTCTTTGAGACCACTGGATAATTTTATTTCCTTTTACTTCTGTTTTCTACTTTCCTTTTCAAAATATTTTTATGTCTATTTGTTTGTTTCTGTGTGCATTGGTGTGTGTGTGTGTGTGTGTGTGTGTGTGTACACTCACACACTCGCTGTGCCAACAGAAGCCAGAAGAGGGTATCGGACTCCCTGAAACTGCAGTTTAACAGCAGCTGTGAGCTGCCTGGTGTGAGCAATGGGCACGAAACTTGGTTTCTCTGGAAGAGCAACAAGCACTCTTCACTTCTCTGCAATCTTTCCAGCCCTCTGTTTTCTGCATTTTCTATTTCTCCTTATGTATTGGTTTTTGTCTTTTGTCAAATGTTTAATTAACAATGAAGCATAAAATTGGGACCTGGAAGTAGTACTGGTGTCATCAAACAGTGGTTCATTGTGAAGTGCTGGGATAGTTATTCATAGGTATTTTCATTTGGGCAAACCAATTTACCCAAAGAGGTATCCTGTAATGGTTCACTTGAGGACAATGATGAATATGGTTGTGGATCCAGGACAAAAGGTAAGGAGGCTAATGTTCTTGCAAGTTAGCATATAAGTTCTTGTTTAGATATTTTGTTTTCTTGATAACTCCCTCGGCTCTGATATTTCCACACAAACTCCTGTAGCCATAAAAAGGACTAATCTCCACACATCTGTTTCCTCCAATGGGATGTTTAGTGACCCTACTTTTTTGGGCAGAGAAAATATCTAGGATCTAGTTGCTTTAAATGCAAATTTTCAACTAATATACCTTCGTGGAACATATTGTATCTCCAAGTCCTGTGTTTTCTAAACCTCAGTAGGCTTATTTCATTATCTCCCCTACCACCTTACTTCCTCACAAATGCAGACATAGCTTCTAAGAGAAATGAGTTTGTCTGCTTTGAAGCTTCCACACTCTATGCATATCTCCCACCACGTCCCCCATTCTTCTTCTCCTGGTTCATTTTGTACTTTTAGATCACTAGAAAGTGTGGGAGTCATGAAGGAGTTGATTGAACAAGAGCAAGAATAGATTTTAAATGTCATGCTAAAAAGTTTCTAATCTATACATGCATATATATAGTAGTTAAATTACAACAGATCAGGCGGTATTGTATGTAAATATAGAGATTATTATGGCTAATAAAAACAGGTTGTATCTGTGAGAAAGCATGGATCAAATGTAACTCATGCAAGAGAAAGATGAAGTGAGTAAAAGTCAGAGAACGACAATCCCAAAAGTCAAGGAGGTATAAATTCAACTAGAGATAAATATAATAACATTCTTTGTTCTTACTGATTTTGAACCTTTTAACAGGTTTATAGATATGTTTATTTTCATGTCTATAAATCATTCCTATTTGGACAAACAGACAGAAATAAGCACAAGACTAAGAGTAAAGTCAGTAAATGATAGACAAAAAGAACCTATCAGCAGTTTTAAAAGGCTTCTAGATTACCACAGAATCCTAATGATACAAACCACTGTCATAGTAAAGGCTGGAATTCCGATATGGAGTGGGATGCAACAGGAGCTGGCTAAGGTTCTTTTCTTGCCAGGATCCCCCACAGATCAGGATTATAAACTGTGGATTCAAGATCCTTCTTCTGTTAAGAAGATGCAGACCTCATTATGATCAGTCATTACTACAGTTACAAGCCATGGAGATTCTTCTAAATGATACAAGCTTCCAGATAATAAAAGAAAGTTGGTATTTTACTCTCTTAACAAAACAGAAAGCAGAGAGTTTGCTCATGTGTATGATGCTATATCATGCCCACAAAAGTTGAAATTTACATAATAAATAATCCAATAGAAAACAGTCAGGAGGAACTGAGAAATGTCCAGTTGTGTTACTCTGTTCCTGTTTTGGGTTTTGTACTGGTTTTCATTTTGATGAAAAATTGTCTTCCTGAGGGATTCTCAGGTGTGCTATTGCTGGAGCTTGTATTCTTTTGTCTAAACAAATGGATGGTGAATAATGCAGAGAAATCACAGTATGGTGATTGGGACAAGTTGTCTTTCCTATGCCCGAGTTTACTGTGAACCATTGGGATCTGAAGTCATAAAGAGGGCGTCCCCTCAATGGCTGTGACTCCACATGTTCCTTTGGGTAGGTATCAGCCAGTGATAAAAGTCGTTTGCTAATATGAATTTGTATTATGGTCCAAATACTAGCTCATGTTTGTTTTCTTTATAATATTCTAATCAAATATTGAGATATTAACATCGGCCTGAATATTAGTAAATTGTGTTGCCAATTCTTTTTGATTTCTTGTTGCCTTATAGCATATGCCCTTTGTTTTCAGTCTTATCCTTTGGATCTTCACAACAAATGAAATATTTTGCCCTTCTGCCTGCAATGTATTTTTCCTAGTTTATAAGACTAAACCATTCTTATATTTTAAAGATAAAATATTTTCTCTTCTATAATTGAGCCTATATTGCTATTAATAGCATGAAAGATTCTTCCTCTGGAAAAAAATATTCTCTTCATTGTATGTTATGGACTTTGTCTTAAGCCTGAGCAGAGAAGTTACCAGACTGGCTATGGCTAATTATAAGCACATTCCTTTATCAAATTTTATGCTACTTATATGAAGCATTATGGTCATCTTGTACTTCCTACAAAATACCTTGAATAAAGAGTGTGAACAAGCTACTCTGAAATTAATTCATCTGAAAAAAATTGTCCTTTCAGTGACCATTTTCACAATGAGCAGCTTCAAAACAATACCACAGTCCAACTTAAAATTATATCCCAAGGAGTCAGGGATCTGCCTTTGTCCTGCACAGACTGTGCCTGTTATGAGTGTTGGAAGGCGTTGGGAAGAAGAATCCTAACTGGTCTGTGGTGGGAACTATACCACATTAGGCTAAGGGACAGACCTGTACCTTTGGCTAATATCAGATCTCCACATTTCAGTAAATAGAATTCCTCTGGTGATCAGAAGCTGCCTTTTTCCAACGCAGCATTATGGGGAAACCTTATTGCTAGAGGTATAATATCTGAAAACAGTACGATACAGAACTGCAAGAATAATAGAAGGAAATAGGCAAGCTACCTTTGTTTCCCATTTCTTATCTGACAAATAAAAGCAAATATTAATTCTCAACTGAGACTTGTGCTATTATATAGCATATTTAAAGCACATATTATGCGCTCAAAAGTTGTCATCTCTGTATCAGCATCCATCCATTGTCAGCATCATCTTCATCATCATCATTATCAACATCATCATCATTATCAACATCATCATCATCACCATCATCATCATTATCAACATCATCATCATCATCATCAACATCATCATTATCATCATCATCATCACCACCACTTTTGTTAACAAGAAACTCTGATTAATTAAGGTAAGTCAAATAGTGGTCACAGTAACAAATTAGTGTTAGTAAGTGTCCGATGAAACTAAATGCATATTTGAGATCTTTAGGGATGAAAACAAACTTCCCCTGGCCATTTTCTCCCCTGTTTATCAGTGACTACTGTTGGACACAGTGAGAAAATAACAAAGCTTTAAAAAATAACTTTATAAATTCCTCCTTTCCCAAGTGTCCATCTGTGTATGCTGTTTCCTTTAGATTGCAAGGACCTTTAGGCCAGAGATTGTATTTAACCTAGTGTTTAATATGGGAATTTATTTATTCAGTCTTAAAACTTCACTCTTGAATAAGCTGCCTTGGAGCTAAGGAGATCAGGCATCCTATTTTTTGGAAGGATTATTTTTTTCTTTAGTGCATTTGATGGGTGGCCTGTGAAATCCTAAGAGTATGGCAATTTCTCCCCCCAACACATTTTTTTCATATTGCAAATATGCTCACTCTAGTGTCATAGGATTGTCATTCCTGGCTCCAGGCAGTGGCTCTGCCATCAGTATTTATTTAGTATTGGATAGCTAGCTCTGCCCAGCCTCTTTACTTTTTTGGGGTGTAGAATTAATGAATGCATGAGTATTTAACATTTCCTTTGGACAAACCCAGAGCTAGACATTAGTCGATGCATGATTTCAATTAATTGTCAAACAACCCTGAGGATGCATATTATATCCCCATTTTACAGAGGAGGAAAAAAGGCTGAGAGGAGTTTAGGGAGTTGCCTAAGGATACTCTGGCTTGAGGGGGCAACTAGTGAACCAGTAAATTTAGAATCGCTGGACCATCAGGTTCTGGAAAGAGAGTGAAGTATAGGAGATACCGCAAAATATATCAGATAATATAGGCTGAGTAGCAACAGAACATATATAAATTTTATTCTTTGAGTATTTCTCACACGTGTACAATGCTTTTTAATAATATAACCACCTATTCCCATCCAACTCCACCCAGAGACACCCCCTACCCCATGTGTTCCTCCCAACTTCATGTCCTCTTTTCATAACCCACTGAGTCTAATCAAGGTTGTTTGTGTATGCATGAATGTATGGTTATTAACTGTGTCATGAGCAACCTACCAAGAACCATTTTCCAAAGAACATTGACTCTTCCCTGCCCTTGCAGATTTCAACTGCTACAACTTTCCAAAGATATTTGACTTTTGTCTTGGACTCCAGTGTTTCCCAAAGTTAGGATTCATTGATACCACCTAAGAATACAAGACTTCCAACACCAATTCCTATTGCGAGAAATCCTCGGAGTCTGTTTAAGCAGCAAAGGGATTTACTAAAGGGAAAACTCACTGTACTGAACAGAATAATCACAGGTTCTGGAACATTGGTTCAGCTGCCTGAGTCAGTCCCTTATCACAAACCACAGGGAGTGACAGGGGAGACTGCCTCCGTGCATCTCAGGTCTTAAGGGTCACTGAGAGGCCACGCCCCAGGGGCGTGTACTTCACAGTCACAGGCAGGCGGGGCAGTAACCTGCTGCATCTCTAGGGGCAGTGCTTCAAGGTCATGGACAGAACAGCTACCCTCTGCAAATTTCTGTTTTGTGGGTTCTAGAATCTTCAGTGCATAGAGGCTACTACTAAAGGTGATGGTGAGCTTCTGCAGGCTATTTGGAAAATGAGCTTCCTTGTTCTTGGAATAAAGAGGAACACAGATCACAAGGATACTAAATCAGAAGCAAGGAAGCACTTAGAACTTTAGAACTCACGTGAAACTTGTCTGCATGTAGGAGTCACCTGAAGATTAAAAGAAAAACCAGATGCCAGGATTCCTCATTTAACATTTAAACAATCTGAGGTATGATGCAAGCATCAGAGTTTTTTATAAGTTCCCAGTATAAATTTTATAAATAGCAGCTTTTGAAAACTACCGATTTTGGAGACTATTGTACCAAGAACATTTGAGGCCCTAAGTTATTGCCAGACCAATAATGACTGGCAGTCCACTGATGACCCACTACCATATCTGGGACAATTGGAAATTAGGTTCCCTTTTTATCTGCATACCTCATTGTTGCCTTGTACCATAAGCCTGGAGGTCATTTTAGCATCAACTTCCCCTCTCTGTCAAGCAGCCATAAGGTGCGTGGTCCAGCACAGTGACCAATGCTATGGAGGTAGTGGAGTTGAAATGGAGCTGCACTAGGGATAGGTGTTTCCAGCAGGGATGTCTCAGTCTTTCCCACTGTCTACCTTCACTCTCACTTTGGTTCCTTCAGGTCTGGTTATACCCTGTTAGGTTGACAAGTAGTTGAGTTATAGTGATCATCAGGGAGGCAATACTTAGAATTATTTTGAAACAAGGTTCATTAAACTTCCTGCCAATGTCCCTGAAGAGGGTTACGGGAACTCTCAGGTCAAGCATTCACTATCCTGAATGAAACATTTTCAGCCTAGGCTTTGTTTATCTGCAGTTGTTCCTACTTTAACTCAAGGAAGTCATTCTTTAACTTGACCACCTCACCTTGCTCAAAAGCATATTTCTTGTATATAGTATTATGATTTGTCTTTTGGCTTCTGATTACTCTTCTAAATTTATTTATTATTTCACAAATTTATGAACACACACACAACTTACAGTGTTCTCCCTTATTCCTTTTCATGATCCCCCACCACAAGTGAATGCCTTCTCCTACCCAGTAAGTCTCCCATTATCCTCTTAAATTAATTTCCTTGTGTGTGTCTGAGCCATTGCAAGCAATTAGGGTTGCTTAATGCTGGGGGTTATTAAGGACAGCACAGCAGTAGCTACACCACAGAGGAATATGGCCACGTATGTCCCAGCAACCATTAATAGCCTGGAGGACCTCAGGGAGAGGTGGCATCTTATCAGTCCCTCCCCACATCCTTTATGGAACAGTAACAGGCCCAGTCTTGGACATGTCTTATGCAAGTAACCCCTGTTTCTATGAGTGCAGTAGCCATGGAGGATCCAGAAGACTCAGGTTCACAGCACTCTCCCCCATCCTCAGGCTCTAATATCCTTTCAACCCTGTCTTCCATGATGTTCCTTGAGAGTTGAGGGAACTAATATGGACGTCCCATTTAGCGATGAGCACCCAATAGTCACTCCCTTAAGAGTTTCTGTAGTTAAGCGTCACAGTGAACTTGGAGAAAGAACTTCACAATCTACAAATTCTGTCACGCACTTACAAAGCAATTCAGTAATAGCATTATAAAATTTGGTATACTGAGTTACATTATCCCTGTTCGAGTTACTTGGCATTCTGAAATGCATCATTCATGCATGAAAATAAATTACTACTCTGAAACACCATCATAGTATCTTTTTATTCAGTTTGTGGCTTTCTTTAGAGAGAATTCTATCATATGTGTTTTTATGTATACATACATTTCTCTTAAATATTATAAATATGCATGTCAAAACAAAAAGCCATTTCAATTTTTTATTTGAACCAATGTTTTCTTTATGTTTTATACTAATTCATAAATGGTTATTGAATACCTGTATTAAACCTGAGTTAATAAATGATTTTTGTGGCCTCCTTCTCTGTATCATGCTCCTGTGAGATATGCCAACCCATGAATTCCTATATATTTTGCTAGCCTGTATGCAACTAAAATAATATATTTGTTCAGAAATACCTACCTATACATACACACACATTCACTCACACACACAGACACACACAGACACACACACACACACACACACACACACAGAGAGAGAGAGAGAGAGAGAGAGAGAGAGAGAGAGAGAGAGAGAGAGAGAGAGAGTGAGAGAGTTCTGGTGTTGGTATTGCCCACTGCTAAAGAAGATTCTCTGACTGTGGCTGAGAGGTACACTAATCTATAGACAAAACCACAAATATTTAGAGATCAGTTTGATAGTTTGCCAATTTAGAAAACATCACTTAATGTTCCTTATGAGGGCCCATGATTTCCCCAACCCTGAGCTTTTCTATGAGGCTTATAGTGCTAGGTATGATTTCCAATGGCACATGCCTCAAATCCAACCAGAACA
>CABHPH010157115.1:0-39892 GCA_902168325.1 Peromyscus nudipes
ATCCCCTTTCCTACCCTGTTGTGCTGGAGTTACTTATCTGGCCTGGCTTGGTTTGAGCTATCAGAGCCCTCATGTTTCCCTGCCTTCTTCAAGGAAGCTAAATTGTGAACCTCTTCTTGCCTGGAACCTGTAGCCATGAAGGGAAGTTCATCCTTTCTTTCTCTCAGCAAAATGTGTTTTTTTTTTTTTTCCGCCCCCAGAATCTATTGCAGTTCATTTGGGGATGATTTTCAGCTTGTTTCAAGGTCCAGTTTTGTGTTGAGGGAATTTAGCTGGAAAAGTTGTGTGTTGGGCCAACATTCTCACAACTATAAAACACAGAGGAAGAAATGACAGATGTTAACCCCTTCTTCAGGCAGCCTGTGTGATCATGTGAGAGAGAATCAGTGTTGTTTACTTCCTGGTCCCCACTTTGAAATGTGGCAGTTAGAGGCACATGTGGCTGGAGCTGAGCTTTGGATGTTCATGGCCTAAGGCCTTTCTTGTAATCTGGAATTAGGTCAGTGGAGAGAGAATGAGGGCCAAGGGTCTCCCTTAGAGGCAGTGTTCAGCATGAAGAGGGGAGCTTTCTGCCATTCTTTCCCTTGAGGTAAGTTAACTCAGACCTCCCCTGCTGCCCTGAGACACGGAACCTGGCCACCCTTGTAAACTCTCCGGAAGCTATGAGACTCATAAGCCACAAATATTTGTTGAGAGAATGGATTTGTGTTATTTCTTTGATTTAAACCATTGTCTCTAGAAAACCCAGGGAAATGCAAATATGTTTTCTGGGAGAGGCAGCAGGTTAGTTCATCAAGCATATAACAACAGTGTGTTGACTCTGGTTACCTAACTCAGTCCTAAGGAGCTCTTCTGGGTCATTTTGGTGACAGGATATGGTGGCTGGGTAGGACTAGAAAGGGTGTGTCACACTCATCAAAGAGCTGCTAGAGAGTTCCAGGCCTTAGAAGAAGAACGGCCAGCTCTACATTCTTCCAACCTTTGGGCAGCATTTGGAAGAGGAATTGAAAATCGTGCCCCCTCAGGATCCTTCCAAATGCAGGTTCCTAAAACAGAACTGGGCGGCGTCCATGACCAGCTGGCCAGTGAAGCCTACTAAAACAGCTTAGAGGGTTTTTCAATCACCACACTGCATTGGAACATACTGGGGTGAATTCCACACTGCATTGGAACATACTGGGGTGAATTCCACACGTATTTTGAGGTTTAAATGGTTGTAATAAACATATAGAATGTAATGACCACTTACCCTCTTTTGAGTAGTTAACATGCTGATTTAGCATTCACAGTGTTTGGCTCTGTTTTCAGAACTTTTTGGGCATCTCAGACAGCCTCACATCTCTCTGCTGCAACCCCTGGTCACTAGTATTGCCATTTCTGTCTTTGTGAGTTCAACCACTCCAGATCACATTTCAAGAATCATGTGGTATTTGTCCTTTGGTGACTGATTTCTTTCCCTTAGCTTAATGTTTTCAAGTTTGTCTGTGTTGTAAAGTGTGTCTGAGTTTCTGCTCTTTCAAAGGCTGAATCCTATGCCGCTGTGTGCATATGCTGAATTTTATCTATTTATCTTTTGATGCAGGAATTGTTTATACCTTTGGTTATTGTGAATGCTTCTGCCTCAAGTGTTGATGCACAAGCATTTATTTATTTATTATTTATTCAGCCCCCTTTTTATTTATTGGTCTGTGTATATCCAGAAGTAGAATTACTGGTTGCATGGCATCTCCCTGCTTAGCTGTCTGAGATAGTCTTTTCTGTAGTAGCTGCCATTTTACATTCTTACTAGCAATGCATATGGGTTTTTATTCTTTATTATCCCCAACATGTGCTATTTTCTACCTTTGTTGTTGATAATAGCCATCCTAAGAGATAACTTTTTTAAAAAATTTGCTCTTTCTTTGGTCACAGATATAATAAAGAACAGGTGCCTATATAATAGGTATGTAAATGTCTTGCTTCAACAAGTGATGTATTAGGAGGATTCAGTTTGCATGAGGACCAGAGCCATGAAAGTCAACAGATATTTAATTGAATGTGTGATCATATGTTAGACCTGAAGCTGGGTGTAAATAGTAAGTGATTTTCATAAAGCAGAGTGTTTTGTTAAATTTTACATTGGCAAAATAAATAGAATTAAAAAAATCTGCCCCCAGTATCATGTATTTGTGCATGCACGCATGTGTGTAGATTTTTAAATATGTTACCCTTCAATACACGCCTATGCGTGCAAGAGTGGCACACGTTATGGGAGCAATCGGCCATTTTATGGCTGGATTTCACGTCACTCTGGGGGGAGCTCATGTCTGGTACTATAAATCTGGCCAAGAACCCAAAGTTGGGGAGCTCACAGGCCCCAGGGGTGAAACGACTACTATTATTCTGCTAAATGGACAAAGAATTAATACAAACATTATATTTAACAAAAGATACCCAACTGGGAAGGCACCATTTCTACACTAGACTTAATCCTCTACTAGCTCAGCTCTGCACAGTTCTGGATCCTGAGGCTAGTGGTTAGGAAAGATATGCAGCAAGGGCACAGAATCAATTTCATACCTGCACCAAACCAGAGCAAGGGGAATTATTACCCAAAGTCAAGTTCACTTTCTCAGTCACCCAGCTGGTAGATGTTAAGACCTGGGACTTACACCTGGATCTTCCAACTAGGAACTCTCTTGCCTGCAACACTGCCTGGACCTTTGTTACCATGGTAACTGAATGAGAGGCACATGATCAGCTAACTTTTATGTCAGCATCATGTGAGACTGTCTGATCCAGTAAATGCTCCTCACGCCACCAATATTCACCATGGATCCTGTGTGCACCAAGTCAAGGATGGGCCAACCTTTGAATGCCCTGGGTACTTAGCTATCGGCGAGCGAACTGTCTTGTTGTGTGAGGAGAGTTGTTAGATTGCGACCTTTCAGAGCTCTTTGGGTGCCAGCTCACTGCCCAGGACTGATAATGGAAACCTCCAGAGTGGAATTTTCTTCAGGAGATCTGTGCAAAATGATGGTGGCAAAAAAGATACAGTAACAATGAGCTTAGCGAAGTCTCTGACGAGCAGAGGACGTTAGAACAGGTAATGCAGCAGGTGAAATGGAGTGGGAGAAAACAAATTGGACCAAAAGCTTAGCTTGCTGAGGCTCCTACAGGACAATCGCAGTCATTTGGAATTTTACCTACTGACACTGAGGACCTGTTGAAGGAGAGGTGTTTTTGTTTGTTTTGGTTTTTCGAGACAGGGTTTCTCTGCATAGCCCTAGCTGTCCTGGAACTCACTCTCTAGATTCAGGCTGGCCTTGAACTCACAGATATCTGCCTGCCTCTGCCTCCCAAGTGCTTGATTAAAGGCGTGTGCCACCACCACCTGGCTGAATGACTTAGAGACTGCTCCTCATGTCCTGACAGGCATTTCCCATAGGAAATCCATTACAATGGGTGAACCCCATGTTTCTGAAAGGGTGGTGGTTATAACCACCTTCTAATAACCCTTCTAAGTTACCTACAAGAATAATTTTTGTTTCTTTGGAATGTTCTCTAGGGCATCTTCCAAGTGGTTACCCCCTCACCCCCCACCCCTTCCTGTCAAAGTGATTATACTGTCTGGGGGTCTAACGAACTCCTTACTATGAGGTGCTTGGCACCAGGGCTGGTGAACCTGGATGTCATAGAGCCACTTTGCTGCTTTGCAGCTGTGTGAAGATGGAGAAGCTTCTTGAATGAGGTTTCCCAGCTGTTCCATGGCACAGCCGGGATTTAAACCCAGCTGACCTGGCTGCAGAGTCCTGCTCTTACCCACGCAGCTGCTCCCCACAAAAAACCCTCAAGTACAAGCCGGGCACTCACACACTGCAGGGTGAGTTCCAGTGCTCACAGGATACATGGAATGGAAGAGGGAAAATGAATCCCAGTAATCAGGTCTTTGGCCCAGTCTGAACTTCCCCATACTGAGATCTCCCCTTTCTAATGCAGTTAGGATCTGTGACATTAGTGCAAAGATTTGAAGAAGTCAATGCAGAGGTCATGGAACAACAGGGCACTGTTCACAGCAGCTGTGCAGCAGATGAAGACGAGGTGTAGTAATAACGGCAGTAGTTACAAGGTTTCTAGTAGAATAGTAGAAAGCAGAAGTCTTTTCCTACCCTCAGACTTCAGAGCAGGAGGTAGGTGGGTGTTCGTGTGATGCTGGTGGCTGGGACTCATGGCAAAACTCTTCTTCTCTCACATATCATCAGACCATAGGAAACTCAAGTTCATGTGCACAGAGCCCAGGCAGGTGGCTTCCTGAGAGAGCAGTGTGGAATGCTCTTCTTCCTTGTGAGAGATGCCACCACCATCACAAAGGCTCCCAGGACACACCCTTGCCTCACCTTCACTGCCTGGGGAAGGTAAGGCAGAGAAAATCAGGAGTCCTGACACCAGAGCGAACTCCCAACTTCAGCTGTCTGAGGAGATGTTTGAAGAAGGTGGGTCCAGCGCAACCCTGAAGAACAGGGGAGGACAGGTTGAGATGCTGGGAGGGACCCCAGGAGGGGAAATGTGTAGCAGGATTTTTTTTTTGGTCCACCAACCAGCTTCCAAATCATGACGTCTTAGTTATGAATGCTTGGCCTTATCTTAGCTCTTATTTTAATCTGTTTCTCTTTATCTGTTTTGCCTCAGGGCTTTTTTATTTCTTTCTGTATGTCCTACTCTGGGTCCTCTGGATGGCCCCAGGCGTCTCCCTCTCTTTCTCCCTTGTTCTCTCCTCCTTCTTCTCTTCCTGCCAGCCCTGCCTGTCCCTCTTCTGCCTAGCTATTGGCCATTCAGCTTTTTATCAGACCAAACAGGTACCTTAGGCAGGCAAGGTGAAACAGCAACCCATCTTTTCATAATTAAACAAATGCAGCACAAGCAACTGTAATACATCCTTACATCATTAAACAAATGCAGCAGAAACAATTGTAACACATCCTTACATTGTTAAACAAATGCAGCATAGACAAATGTAATGTACCTTTACACAGTTAAATATTCCTCAGCATAAACAAATGTAACGCATCTTTACATAGCTGAAATAATATACCACAGCAGAAATGTGCTGGGCAGGTCAGGGATCTAGGTAAGAGCCCTTTGCATCTTGCCTGGGAATCATGACTCCACTGATGAGGAAGGCAAGTGTCCAAAGAGAGAAATGGGTTGCAGTGATCTGAACGACTGCATCAAGATGGCCATTGCTCTGGATATGAGGACCCAGGGCATCTTGGCTGGATGGTTCTGACGTTTTCATGGTAAACACACAAAGGTGCTTCACAGAGACTGGCAGAACCTGCCTCTAATGCATCCAGGGGACACTAAACACTTTAGTCTATTCTCCCGTGAATAATTCTCCAAGTCTAACCACATTAGGCCCCTGTGGGGAGGTGGTTTGGGCCACTCTGTCAGATATCTTTGCCACTTAAGTGAATGATGAAGAGTAGGCCAGCCACAGCGCCTGGGTCTGTGGATGAGGCAGCCAGCCAGCAGAGCTGGCCCCAGAGGTTTTATTTCTCTGGCTGTGTAATCAGATTGGAGGCAGAATGTTTTTCTGTGTCTTCTCTGTCTATTCTCTCTTTGGGTACCATCCCCTCTCCTCCACCCTTCTTCCCCCAATTGGTCCTGTGGTTGTCATGGTAACAGCTTTGGCCCCATCATTCCAGGTTCTCACTCTGGAGAACAGAGATTCAAAAAGATCCCACAGTGGCCTGTACCCTCAGAGAGGGAAGTTCTGTACCCTCAGAGAGCAACAGGAAGGTGTGCTTTTTAAACTAGAAACAAAGACATGTACTGAAGCCAAAGGACTTCAGTAGGCTGGACACGGAGGGAGGAGGGCTGGCATCTGGGTCTGAGTACTCAACTTTGCCAGACCAAGAAAAAAATAAAACAGACTTTATGTTTTTCAAAGTGAGAAGGAGGTGGAAGGGAGAGAGAGAGAAACAGAGAGACAGACAGACACAGAGAAGCACATTAGGTTTGATTTAAGTGAATCCTTCACAATTTTCTGTTAACACATACAATTATAATCTTCTGTTCCCCCCTAGGAAGAAATACTGTATGGCTCTATATTTGGCCTTGCACATTTTACAACTTATTTTTAAAACAATATAACTAAATGCTATTATTTTCAAAATCATCAAGTTATTTTCTGAACATTACTTTTCAGTGCTACAAAATGGTCTGTTTTAAAGATTTAATATACTTATAAAGGTGTGTTTTGTATATTGGCTTCTCTTACAGTTTTTTCCTCTATGTAGCGAATCCTGGGATAAGCATCCTTGGTGGGGGCACACTTTCTTGACTTTTTATGATATGTGAAGTCCTAGAAGTAGAAGATTTTGAAGAACTATGGCCATTTAAAGTTTTGCTTGTTTGTTGATGTTTTAAGGAATGGTGCCTTATACAACTTCAATGTGAAAGTACCCATGTTTCCCCAGCACTTGGCATTTTACTTTAAAGCATTTTATCCTGTTTATAAGCGAAATATGGTATCTTGTTTTAAGATCTCTATTTTGCATTATAAGTGAGACTAAACTTTTCTACCATATTTGACATTTTAATCTCTTCTCAGGTATATATTCATTTTTGTTATTTTTTCAGCTGCTAATATGTTCTTATTTACTTTGAGAGTTTTTAATGTCAGTGTTGTTAGCCCTTTTCCATTTAGGTTGCAAATATTTCCATTAACTTTGCTTCTTGCTTTGAAGTTGTTTATGTTTATTTTAGAGTTTATGTAGAGAAATCTGTCATAAATTGTCTTTCCTGTCATACCTAGAAATATCTGTCCTGACCCATGATTATATGTTCAACTATCCTTTTGTGTTCTGTGCTTTTTAAATTTAGTCTTAACATTTAAATACTCATAATTTAATTATAGTGCAGTTTAAACCAGTATTCAGAGGAAAGGAGATAAATTATGGGGACGACAATTTTAATTCAGTGCATGAATGAGATTTCTAAATAGAGCTGTGCAAACAGAGGCAAGTGACAAGCGGGGCAGAGAGCCGATCTCATCCCGACCTTCCACTCTGGTGAAGAGTCGCTCGGCATTCTGTACGCACTCAGCTAACACTTGCTGAGTGACCAATGGGACAGGAGGCCTCGTGCTTGGTGTCTCTCAACACTTGCCTCCTGCCCTTGCCTCAGGTTTCGGTTCACTTCATCTTCCGTATCTATAGGTCATCCCAGAACTGAGAAGTATGGTTTGTAGGGGTGAAGCTAGGGGTGAAGAGGCAGGCAAGGAGACAGGATGTGGACCACAGAGCCTGCTTCTTAAATCTCCAATGTCCAACTTTGGAGGGAGGGCCTGCTGTTTATTATTATAATGACATTTTTTGAGATATGGATCATACTTCCTGGAGTTTATCAGCCTGGGGTAATAGTCTTGATATAGAGGAAAGATCCTTCTCTGGCTCTACCTCATATACACTGTGATCCTGCAAGAATCGGTGTGACCACTTCTCACCTCTGGGTAACTCTGCTCTGTGTACTTCTCTAGCTTTGGTGATGCAGATGTCAGCCATTCCACCCCAGGAGCTGCAGCTTTGCTGCCCTCTGAGATCTGTGTGTGGCTGACCTGTCTCCATACAATGTCAGCACCGAGGTGGGGCTTCTCCTAGCAATGTTTTTTCATCATATATGTAGGTGTGAGCCCTGTGACTATATCCACCATTGACTGGGTTCATGTGGACAAAGGGAACTTCCATCCATTACTGATGGGAATGTAAACTAGACCATCCTCGGTGAACACTGGCATGGTGAATCCTCGAAGGACTGAAAGATCTACCACATGCCCCAGCTACATTTCTTCCCAGGCTGTATCCAAAGGGCTCCAAGTTAACATATCACAGAGATACTTGCCTGTGTTTACTGCAACACTGTTCATAAGAACTAAACTGTTAAACCAACCTAGCTATCCTATCCAACAACTGAGGAATGGAAAAGAAAATACAGTATACATGCACAATGGAGGATGAAGTCATGTGTGGACAGGAAAGTGAGGCAATGTGGAGATGATCATGTTAAGTGTAACATGTCAGTCTCAGGAAGACAAATATGTGTTTTCTTTCATTCTTAGTTCCTAGATTTTATGTAGATACATAAACTCACCCATGTGTGTGTATATATATATATACACATATATATGTGTATATGTATATATATACACATATATATGTGTATATGTATATATATATGTATATATATATGTGTATATATATATATATGACATGAGCGTTGAAGCCGAACTGTCTAGGGAAACGAAAGAGACTAATTGGAGGCATGAGAACGGAGAGAGTTCAGGGCACGGGGAAAGTGCCCAACACACACAGTGTGTGTGTGAAAATGTCCTGACAGAGCACAGTGCAATGTACAATAAGTATGTATGATGAACATTCAAAAGAAAAGGCAGTTTTAAAATTAAAATTAATACAAAACGAAAAAGACTTGCCAGTGATACCCATCTGTCATCTTTTCTCTCCTTTTAGAGGAAGTGTCTGTCAGCCGAGCAGGGGCAACGTGACTTCTGCCCTTGTAGCAGAATGACAAGATGGCAGTTTAGTTGCATGGGGACTGACTTAGTTCTGACCGCTGCTCGTGCTGTGGAGGGATGTGAGCACCTGATGCATTGCGTCACTTTCCTTCTGTTTCCCCACCCATATTGATATTTTTGGAAGAATGGTTAAATACATCAACCTTCAAAAAGAGTGATTATTAAACATCCTTTGCCATAAAATTGAGGTTGTGTGTCATACACAACTAAGTTTAGATTTTTTTGTTGTTGAAAATTTCCTCTTTTACTCCTTTAAAAAAAAGTGCCCCCACCCATGTCCAGCTTCTGCAGCCATCTATTTGTTATTTTCCAGAACTTTCTCCGACTGAACAGGATGCTCTGTCATTTGAGCGGCTATGCTGAGGGCCACCAAACCACCCAGCACCGAGTAGTTTCTGCAGTGAGCTTTGCCGCCATAAGACACAGCATTTTTCAGTTCATTAACTTTGCATCTCTAGAGCCTGACATGTAGGTTTTCTGAAATACACCTGCTCTTGTAAAGGCCAGGCTGCCTGGGTTGCTGGGTGACTGCACTGGTGCTCTGGGTGGCTGCTGTGGAGGGACAGCACATTTACCCGATGTGAGCAAGGAGACAAGTGCTTTAAAGGCATGATCTTGTTTAAGTCTCCTAAATAGCAGTATTTATTGAGGGCTTACCATGCCAGGTGCTACTCTGTGATTTTATGGCACTTCCAAATGATTCTTGTATTAGGAGGTGTGGTTATTTAGGCTGCAGCTGACAGTATCCCACCTCTATTCTCTTTGATGTCCAAGCTAGTTTTATTATGAAATGAAACCAAACCCCACCCCTGTCTTAGATCCAGATGACTTTAGAGGTGGTTGGATCACGGTGCACAGATGATAGGATCAGAACTTTCCCCCATCCCTTCATCTCCCCTTCTCTCTCCATCTTCCTCTCCCTCTTTGCCTTCCTTTCTATTGACTTTGTTCTCCAAAGAAATTCCATACAAAGTAGCAAAGAGGTCCACTGGTAGCTCCAATTTGTGCCCCACCTGATTAAAAGTTTTTAAAAAAGAGATTAAGGTGTTGTATTAGTTAGGGTTTCTATTGCTGTGAAGAGACACCATGACCATGGCAACTCATTTTTTTAAAATATTTTTTTATTAAGAAATTTTTTATTCATTCCACATACCAACCACAGATTTCTCCTCCTCCCTTCTCCCACTCCCCCCCCAGCCTTCCCCCCAAGCCCACCCTCCATCCCCTCCTCTGAAAAGGTATGGCCTCCCATGGGGAGTCAGCAAAGCCCAGCACATTCAGTTGAGGCAGGTCCAAGCCCCTCCCCTTGCATCAAGGCTGTGCAAGGTGTCCCACCATGGGCACTGGGCTCGAAAAAGCCAGCTCATGCACCAGGGATAGATCCTATTCCCACTGTCAGGGGCCACTCAAACAGACCAAGCTACATAATTGTCTCGCCTATGCAGAGGGCCCAGTCCAGTCTCATGCAAGCTCCACAGCTGTGGGTCCAAAGTTCATGAGTTCCTGATAGCTTGGTTCAGTTGTATTTATAAGTTTCCCTATCATGGTCTTGATGCCCTTTGCTCATATAATTCCTTTTCCCTCTCTTCGACTGGACTTCTGGAGCTCGGTCTGGTGCTTGGCCGGACCACGGCAACTCACAAAGAAAACATTTAATTGGGGTGGCTTGCTTACAGTTCACAGGTTCAATCCATTATCATCTTGGTGCGGAGCATGGTGGCATGCGGCAGATGTGGTGCTGGAGTAGCTGAGAGTCCTACATCTTGCAGGCAACAGGAAGTCTCCTGACACACTGGGTAGTATCCTGAGCAATGAAAACCTCAAAGCCCACCCTCACAGTGACACACTTCCTCCAACAAGGCCATACCTACTCCAACAAAGCCACACCTCCCAATAGTGCCACTCACTTTGGGGGCCATTTTCTTTCAAACCACCAGGTGTATTGATTACCTGCTCATACCTGAACCATGAAAGAGGCCTAGACTGATTGTAGAAGGTGACACCCAAGATGTCCTACTCTATCTCGCAGGTGACAGGGCCTGGTTGAGGTTGTGGAGATGGTAAATGTGTGCACAACAAAAAACTAGAGGTGAAGGAGCAAGGTTCACTCCTCCTCCACACCCACAGCAGATAGGCTGAGAATGGCAAAGGTTCATCTAAGGAAGAGCGGGGAGGGTCACTTGATTCAAAGGAGGCAACACATAAGACATCTACCACGATCCTGTTACTGGATCCACACCACGGTGCAGAGACAAAAGGTCGGAGATAGAAAACTTGCTGGCCCCACGCACTAGATTCTGGAGTCTGAGTCTTCTTTCCATCATTTGGCCTTTATTTTAATTATCCAAACACATTGCATTTCCTTCTTCCGGAAGACCAGCAACTCCGCTGAACAGCTGGAGCAATGATTCTGCAAGAAGTTGCCCAGTCATACAGAGTGGGGCTTAGAGGAGAGTTCTGAAGATCATGCAGGTTTCCTGTGAACTGAGGGCAATGCCACACAACCATGGCACCATAGATGGCACAGAGCCAGCACTGCCCAGGGTGCAGTACAGTCACAAGAGTCTCCCTCTGACATTGCTTTCATGGAGCCTCTTCCTTTGGTACATGGGACCCCAGAAATCATAGCCTGAGAGCTTTGAGGTGTTTGTTCCTCCAGCTGCTGGAGGAAGGGGTCACAGTGGCATCTGCACTTTGAGAGAGAGGCATTAACTGTCCATCCTTGTGTGCCTCTAGAGAGCCTTCTGCTGGGCCTCAGTCTCAGGTGCACGGTAAAGATGGGGTAGGTTGATTTATTGCACTGTCCTCTGGGAGGAGCGTCTTCCTTGCAGTTAAATCTTCTGTAGACATTGAGTCATCACAGTTAAAGGCCCTCTGTGTGCACTCCTTGGCCACCTGCTCACAATCTGAATGTTGTGTCTGCAAGAGGCAGATGTGAATGTCTGGTCCCACAAGATGATTTCAGACACACACACACACACACACACACACACACACACACACACACCCCATGAAATAACAGGGAGCTCTTGAGAGACATGGATTTCCATCTCAGCCCTCTATCAGTTCTTCTAACCAGCATCTTTTCAGACTTTGTCTTTGATGTGCACATATCTGAGCACCAAGCCAACTCTTTCCTGTGTTCTCTCTTTTAATACAAGCAGGGCAGACTTGGAGTCTTTGGAAGATAGTGGCATCTAGCTTGAATTTCATGGCCCCACTTTTGTCTTCATTGTATTTATCTTTGAAGTTTGCTTCTATTATGGAAGCTAGTACTAGTTCTCTACTTAAGCTAGGGATATAAAATTTTGCATAAAAATACATCTTTTGGAGGTGAATGGATTGACATAAAACATTCTAATTATATGTGTTGGTTAAAGCTCAACTAAAACAGCAAACAAAGCAGAAACAGTAGGAGATATATTAAAAGGGAGTTTTGGACAAGGACTTGGGTTGTCTGACTGTGGGGTGGTTGGGTTGGGCCAGTCCAAAATTCAAAGTTCAGGCTTTCCAGAAGGCTGAGCAGGAGTGCTTGTGTGTGTGCTAGAGAGATCTCTTTACCTGGGGGCCTTGCTCTACCTTGAGGCTTTTCAGATTGTTGGACCAGCCATGGGACTTTACCTAGAATCATCTCCCTTTCTTAGCTCAACTGATGATGGGTTTTCTTCACATCTACAACAGTGCATTGTGTTTGATGCAATAACTGGGGACTGGCTAAGTCAAGTTGACACCTAAGACACTCCATTATATCATAGCAAGTGACAGCATTTGCCTAAGGAGATGAGGACATCATGGCTAGTTGGCAAACCTGTGCCAAGCAGGTCTGGTGAATGGTCAGGATGTTGAACCAGAGTGAAGGAGTTGGGAGTTGGAGAACGAGGCTTTCTAGGCTAGTGGTGGGCATTTTAGCAGTCTGTAGTTGGAATGAAAGGGTGAGTGAGAATGGGCTGGGAAAAGAACGCAGAAGACTTCATTTTCTGCCATCCCTTTTGAGTTCCTAGCTTTTGTTGGTTTCTGTTGCCCTAATTTCATCTCTTCTACTTCATAGAGTTGAATTTATTCTTCAAGTCTTACCAAATATCAAACTCCAGCCAACTGCATGAGAATTGCAAAATTTACAAAGCCTCTCTGCTCATTCCCAATGAGACCCTCCCTTAAAGTTATTTGCTTATTTTATGTATATGGCTGTTTTTGCACATATGTGTGTGCACAATGTGTGCATCTGCTGCCCACAGAGGCCAGAAGAGGGCATCAGTTCTTCTGGAGGTGGAGTGACAGACTACTGTGAGCTATCTTGTGGGTGCCGGGAATCAAATCCCAGTACTTTGGAAGAGCAGCCCATGACCTTGATTGAACCATCTCTCAGCCTACAATAATTCCTTTTTAAAAATCAAAGACTCAGCTGGTAGAGTTATTGGCAGACATCATGGTTGCAGCTCTGAGGTTGCTCTGTCCATTGACAGTGGTCATTGACTGGAAATGTACTTCCATGGTCATCAGTTAAGTGCATTTTCCTCCAGACTGGAGGAGCATCTGAAAAGGACCGGGGGAGCTTTTCCACTGAGACAGTCAGAAATGAACGTGGAACTTGGTTTCAGAAGACTGACTCTGTGAGGTGGGGAGGAGGAGGAACTGGCTTTGCTTGTCAAACCAGAAGTTTCCTATGTCCTACAGAAGCTTTAATTAATTTTCCGGACTGTGAGCTGCGCCTTCAGGGAACACAGAGGCTGGCTGATCAGATTTCCATTGCCTGACCTGTAGAACAAACCATGGTGTTAAGTCATCCTCTCTTTGATATTCTGTGATTGACATGGTGACAGGTGACATGTAGCCTGCATTCTCTTTTCCATTATTGCAAGCTGTACCATTTGTCACAGTGATTATACTGTGGGAAGTGGGAGACCCCCCAGAAGACATCATGGGGGGATGTCCCACTTCCCACAGTACAATAGATGGGGCAAGGAGAATGGGTCTGGCTGTTTGTATTACACTCACTAGTATCTGAGAAAAAGTCATTGTCTGGGAATCTCTAGGAGTAAGTTGTCTTAATTCTGTTAGGATAAGAGGAAAAAAATGTATTCTACTTAGTGTGTGTGTGTGTGTGTGTGTTCTTGTAGAATGTGGTCCTTACAGCTGTCAATGCAAAAACGTAGCTCTCACCTAAAAGTAAGTAAATTTTATTCTAGAACCAAATATAAGTAACCATGCCTGGGAACACAGATTCATGGCATTGCACATTCCATGGTCCAATGTGCAAATAGTTTCATGGAGTTTTTATACCGACAGAACAAAGGTAGTCAAGAATCAAGACATTTTAAAACTATGCTGATGAGCACATCAATGAGGGAAGTTATAGCCAGGAGAGGAAACATTAGCCATGGGCTCCAGATGCTTTGTGATAGAATTCTTAGATTTTCGACTGGTGGAGAATAGTTTTGTTGATTAGAACATTCCAAAGTTTTTTTTTTTTTTTTAAATCTGTTGTCAGGGTATTAGGTTTGGCTTTATCTAGGAGTGACAGGATGACAGGTCTGAGACAGAGGTGGGTAAGGGATGGCTCTTTAGGTGGCTGTAAACATAGGCCAAGACAAATTGAAATTAGGCTCTGGAACTGCAACATTCCAACCTCTCCATATCACTGATTTTTTTTATTTGAAAATTTTATTTTATTTTTTGATTTTATAGTATAATTATATCATTTCATCCTTCCCTTTCCTCTCTCCAAACTTTTCCATACATCTCTCCTTGCTCTCTTTCTAATTCATAGCCTCTTTTCTCATGAATCATGTATGTTTTCAGGGCTGATGATTTGGTATTGGATAACTAATTGGTGTGCTCTTCCCCAGAGAAGACTCTTATTTCTGCTCTCAGAATTCCTTAGTTTCCTTCAGTTCTTTGTGTAGAGGTTGAGGCCTCATGGGCTTCCCCTTATCCACTTTGGCAAGTCTGTCATTGCCCTTGTTCAGGTCATATTTAGGCAGATGTGTCATTGAGACTATGAGTGTAGCTTCTGACATTGCTAGGGGACACAGTTTCGCAGTAAACTCCCCGATCCTCTGGCTCTCACAGTCTTTCTGCCTCCTTTCCGCAGTGTTCCTTGAGCCTTAGGTTCGGGAGTTGTTTTGTAGTGGTGTCCGTTGGGATTGGACTCCACAGCTCTGCATTTGGATTGGTTGTAGTTTTCTGTAATGATCTCAATCTGTTAACAGAGACCATTGACGTTTTAATGTGTCTTTGCAGACACAGCTGCTTTCCAGGAACTCTTGTTCGCACAGCAGAACTGCTTCTGTCTTCATGAGATCAGTTGTATCTCCTTGCGAGAATCTGTTGTGACCATGCATGTTGACTGCTGACATTCCCTCATAGAAGCAGGGAGTAGGGAGGGTCATTGGATCCTCCTCTGAGTTTCCAGCCACTCCTCTCAGCAATTTGAAAGCAAGTCTGTCCTAATTGTGGCCTTGAGGACTACAGTATATAGGCTGGGAGGGTTAGCTGAGGGAGGGAGCTCCATTTAAGATGGAGCTATCATCCATACTGGGTACAGACCTTTCACTCTGGCTACTTGCCTATCACCCCCACCCAGGCTCTGTAACTAAGCCTAAGAAACTCATCGGTTACTTAGAGTGGATGTTGATTTGCCATTGGGACCTTATGAGGAGGGGATAGATATGTACATCAACCAGGGAAGGAGTTCTTACAACAGATTTAAATTCTTCAAGTTTGTGGTTGACGTTAAATCAGGTAATAAAAACAGACCTCATTTGAAGAGCTAAGTTCATATGAGTGCTAGAGGCTATCTGGGGAGCAGGGAAAACCAAGTCTTCCTGGTAGAAATGGAAAAACAGTATGACTATTACTGAACTTCCATGGAACGTGTGTGTGTGTGTGTGTGTGTGTGTGTGTGTGTGTGTGTGTTAAAGAGAATGACTTGAGAGTGAAATGTTAAGCTGGTTTTGAATAAATGCAGAATGTAAAGGTTAACACAGAGATTAGCATGGAACTTAGCTGACTTGTTTGCTTAGCTGCTTTGCATCCCATGAGAGGGCAGAGTTGGAATTTGCCCTTTTGTAGTATAGATGTCAAAGCTCTTTTGGAATTGTTTCTTCTCTTACCCTAGATGCACTTTAAAGACAGAGCAACCTCAAATGCCCACTCCTCTTTGTAAACACCTTTCGTATCAAGGGTATACTGTAGCAGAGTTTTAAAAGTTCTTATTTATAAAATCAAACCCGAGCCAGGTATTGGGGTGAACACTGGAAGGTCAGAGAGACAGAATAAGCCACAGCTATCTCACCTCGCTAGGTCCTCAGCTGGTCTTGTTTCCTCAGACTGGATGCCCCGAGCCCTCATCCAGAATGGGTCTCAGCTGAACTGCTGCTAGAAGCCTGAAAGCTTAACCAGCCACATGCTTCTCCAGGCCAAAGGCTTCTCCAGGCCAAAGGCCTCTCCAGGGCAAATGCCTCTAGTTTCTGGTCCTCACGCTTTATATACCTTTCTGCTTTCTACCACCACTCCCTGGGATTAAAGGTGTGGCTTTCTGGGATTAAAGGCGTAGGTCACCATGCTTGGGTGTATCCTTGAACACATGAATTTCTGCCTCTGGAATGCTAGGATTAAAGGCGTATGCTACCACTGCCTAACCTCTATGTTTAATATTGTGGCTGTCCTGTTCTCTGACCCCAGATAAGTTTATTAGCATACACAATATTTTGGGGAACACAATACCCCCACATTTCCTCTCTTTTTGCAACATTGGTTCGTCATGTGATTTTACTGGATGTCATATGCAAAGATGGAGGAGGCAGTCCATCACTGGCTTCAAAGATGTCCTCCACCTGAATTTCTTCTGGGTTGCTTGGGACTTAGGTTCTGGCTATAAGAATGCTAGCTTGACTTCACAGATGAACTCTATGGGTGTAACACAAATCTTAAAAGGTCTTATAATAATAAAAAAACAACCCAGAGCCAGATGTTGGGGTGAACGCTGAAAGATCAGAGAAACAGAACAAGCCAGTCACTTTCTTACCTCTACAAAATCCTCAGCCTCAAGAGCAAGACTTCCTGTTTACTCACGCCTTATATACCTTTCTGTGCCCTGCCATCTTCCTTCCTTCCTAGTGCTGGGATTAAAGGCATGTGTCACCACTGCTGGCTCTGTTCTCAGTGTGGCCTTGAACTCACAGAGATCCGGATGGATCTCTGCCTCACGAATGCTAGGATCAAAGGCATGTGCTACTACTGCCTAACCTCTATGTTTAATATAGTGGCTGGCTTTGTTCTTTGATCCCCAGGCAAGCTTTATCGGGGTACACAACATATCACCACATATGGGGGTTATTTTTCTGTTATAAGAGTTCTGGGTGTAGGATATCTGCATTCAGCTACTTTACTATGCTGCCAATTTTCCAGACTTTCTCTGTCTCTGCACGCCATCATCTCTAGTGGGTAGACTCTACTCTCAGGCTTATCATTACGTGGTAGCATGTTTCTTCTGCCTGCCTCAGGTCCATGCTGTAGGTGGGAAAGAGGAAAGTGCAGGAAGAAACCAGTCACGTGAATGTCTATTTATTTTTCAACTGGAAAATAAAGTAGATTTCTGCTTCCATGTTTATATCTCACTGGCCAGAACTGGGTCACAGGGCTGCTACTAGCTGCAAGGGAATCTAGGCTGGTTCTGTGCTGATGGAAGAAGGCAAGTAGATATAATGGACAGAAAATCAGTGCAGACATAGTTTTCCAACCACCTCCTTGTCTTGCCTTGGTGCTCTGCAGACATTCTCCACACCTGCACACACTGGCTCCTGTGGTGGTATTGTGTTCCCCAAAATATTGTGTATGCTAATAAACTTATCTGGGGTCAGAGAACAGGACAGCCACAATATTAAACATAGAGGTTAGGCAGTGGTAGCATACGCCTTTAATCCTAGCATTCCAGAGGCAGAAATTCATGTGTTCAAGGATACACCCAAGCATGGTGACCCACGCCTTTAATCCCAGAAAGCCACACCTTTAATCCCAGGGAGTGGTGGTAGAAAGCAGAAAGATATATAAGGCGTGAGGACCAGAAACTAGAGGCATTTGGCCTGAGCAGGCCTTTGGCCTGGAGAAGCCTTTGGCCTGGAGAAACATGTGGCTGGTTAAGCTTTCAGGCTTCTAGCAGCAGTTCAGCTGAGACCCATTCTGGATGAGGGCTCGGGGCATCCAGTCTGAGGAAACAAGACCAGCTGAGGATTCAGCGAGGTGAGATAGCTGTGGCTTATTCTGTCTCTCTGACCTTCCAGTGTTCACCCCAATACCTGGCTCGGGTTTGATTTTATTAATAAGACCTTCTAAGATTCATGCTACAGGCTCCAGTACCCCAGGGACCTTCTGCTTTTTCCTCCTCAACCTCATCCCTGCCCCCTCAAGAATCATAGGAAGATTTGCTTGGATATCCTTGGCATGGGAGCATTGCTGAGCAGGGGGTCTCAGTTCTAGATTCACTGTGATACTCATGTTGTGGCTGCACCTGCCTTGGGCCCTTCCTGGCTGGTGACTGAGTGTAGTGGGGACACTAGATTTGTCATTGCTGCTTAGTATGGACTCCTCAACAGGGACCTTTACCCGGAGCCTGTCCATCCCCCTGCCCCAGCCTTTCCCAGAGTTGTTCTGCTCTCCTCAGTGCCTCTTGCTCAATCTTCTCCCAGCCCCCTCCCCATTGCTGCTAGAATTGCCTTGTGGCTCAAAGGTGTCTCTCTTTCCTCTTCCTCTCCTTCACGGGTGGGCATTTCCTCAAATGTCTTGCAATTTGATTCTGTCTTCATCTCTGCTTCTGGGGTGGGGGTGGGGGTAGCGACCTGGCATGCTGCCATTCCTGCTGTAACTGCACATGTCCCTTTTCTTACCTAGTGAACCCTATCTCTAACCCTATGTTCTCCAGTCTGCAAAGAGGTACATGGTTTCACTTGTAATTTCTTTTATTTCCTGACTTCCAAAGAGAAACAGTCCATTCTTTGCTTGAATTCTAATACTCACATTCACCTCACCACACAAGGAACCGATCGTATTTATTGAGCATTTGTTCTATGTGTTGGACATATCAAGACCTGTCAGCCTAAGCCTCTGTCCTGGTGGATCTCAGGAGCAGTGGGTTTAAGAAGGAACTGGTCTTAACTTTCCACTAGCGGATGGTACCTTTTCCTACCCACCCTCCCCTAAACGCTGGAGACCTGTTGTTGTTGCTCAGCACTTCTACCTTTTGACTTCTCTGCCATTTTCATGGCAAATAATAGAAAAGGCAACACAGCTGTTGCCCTTGTGTCTAGCACATCAAGAGTCCAGATAAGACAGACCCATTGTAACCACGGCAACCCTAATGGGGCATAATGACCCAGAATAAATCCAGTCCCAGCCTATTGTGAAACGTGAGCTCTGTCTGCTCCAGACTGTTTGGAGGGAAAGGTGCCTTGAACCTGGTAGGTGACAGATGAGGATGGTTTCCCCTAAACACAGGAGAAGCTGGGGGTTCTGTACCCAGTGAACATGGAGAAGGAGCCCTAGCTGATGCTGGAGTAGAATGGTGGGTGATCCATGTGCTGTGAACTGGGTTGGCATGTGTAGCTGGTCGTGTTTTTCATATTCTGGATCTGCCTTGAGCTTGGTAACTAAAGCTAGACGGACAGATTTTACTTTTCAACTGTGGAAGGCCCATAGGGTAGCCTCTGTAGAGGAACACTTGCACATGTGTGCACACTCTCGAGCACACAGATGGGGCAAGACTCTTGTTCACAGTTGGCTGCAGTCCTTTTGCGCTCTGCACAGCTGGAAGAGGCTTCAGTGCAGTGCCTCCCCGACGATTCTGTTCTGTCTTCATGATGAAGACGCCCTCGCTCCAGGGACCTGCACCGTTGTCTTTCTGTCTGTTCTGCATTGCTGTGCTCATTTTCCTGCCGCTTGTTTGTTATGGGGCCTCTCGTGCACATGGGGCTTCTGTGTCTAGCACGCCTTGTCTCTTCAAACATCTAGCAGAGGTCCTGGCATGCAGCTGGTGCTCAATAAATGTCTTTTCAAGGCCAGCATCATGCTTTTTTTTTCTGGTGTTTGGGAATGCAATCAGGGAAATACAGGGACTCCTCCAATTTGACAAATATTTTCCCCCTAGAAGTTCCTCTCTCTTATTCGTAAGCTGCCAGGACAGTCAGAGCATGTGCAGATAGCTCATTGTTAACCCTGCTGGGACATATGCCTCTGGTGTTGAGGAACAGGGCTTGAGGGGAGAGCCAAGAAAACAGGAATTTCTACCTTCCCCTCCATATGTGTGTGTGTATCATGTATCTCTATCCAATTGCTTTATCTTATTTTTTGCTACTTGGGGTTGAACCCATGGCCTTGTGCATTCTAAACATGAGCTCTACCTCATAGTCTCCTACTGCTTTGTTAAAAACAATCTGAGCTATGGACAACAAACTGACAAGTCTCTTAGGTAGAACCAGTCAGATGTCTCTTTTAACTTATAAGCGAATCATCTCCTGGTAGTTTCTAAAAATTAAAGTATAAATTAAAAACTGCCTGAGCGCCCCTGTTTCGAGTCTCCATCCTTTGGTAATAGAACGATGGGAAGGCTAGCCTTTGCCATTGCTCCCCTGGATGCTCACCCCCCTGGCTCACAATCCTGATGGGGACTACCCAACTTTTGACTGCCTGCTGGCTAGAAGGTGATTATAAATGGACAATATACCATTTCTGTCCTGCCTGATCAGGGCCAGGTGTGCAGTGCTGCTGGGCAGGGCCTGCACTGAGTGCTCTTTGGAAAACATTTCAGGGAGAGGATGACGTGATTTGGTTCCCTTCCGTTGTCCCATGAGTACAGCTACGATAGACGTTTCTCCTAGTCCTGCTATGTTGACAGTGTTTGAGCCTACAGCGGTCATTGTTCTGCTTAGAGAGGCTGCCATGCAGATGACACATAAGGAAAGCCCAAGGAGGTTCCACCAGAGCAAATGGGAAGGGATGGTGGCGGCAGCTTCAGCACCAAGCCAGCACAACGGATGTATGTTCCTTACCAGTCCCTTTCTGTCTCTCTGTCAATATATGTGTGTGCATGAGTATTCGTGGTTGTGCATGAGTGTGAGTGTGTATGCAGAAGGCAAAGGAAACCTTGGGTAGTGTTTCTTAGGTACCACCCACTTTTTTTTTTTTTTTTTTTTTTGGATACAGGCTCTCTCACTGGCCTGGATCCTGCTGAGCAGACTAGGTCTCCTTGTGAGCAAGCCTCGGTTCTACTTCTTTGTGCCTTCCCAGCACTGGGATTGAATTTACCATCACACAGATCCTCCCCACCCCCTATTTTAATGTGATTCTGAGGATCAATCGCTTGTAAAGCAAACCCTTTACTAACTGAGCTATCTCTCCAGATCCTATTTTCTGTCATCAATCGCAGAGTAGCTGAATGTTCGGGGGATGGCCTTTTGCCTTCTGTTGAGCTCTCTGTGACTTCCAAAGGTTTCACTCAACAGCACCCCACCCTCTGCTGCGGTCCCGGCAGAGCTGCCCTTGAGTTTCCCTTGCTGAGGCTGGTGTGGCAAACTGCTCCTCTCCAGTCCCATTCATGTCGTCTAGCTTCACTTGACTCTTCTATCCAGGGTATCACTTCCTTCCTCATCTGACATCAAGAGACTTTAGGTGTCAAGTCTACCATGGCATGAGGAATGACTGTAGAACTGAACTGTCACATAACATCAGGGACAGTCATGGCAAACATTTTGCTTTCTCCCTAGTGACTCTTCAGATTCCTCCAGAGAACATTTTTGAAATTGCTCAAGTCCTCAGAACCCATCAAAAATTTTGCTTGTGCAAACATGGCATATTTTAGAGCACATTAAGGCTTTTTAAATGTTCTTAAGGGATTTGATTTCCTGGACATTTCCCACTTTATGATCACATGGCAGGCAGGGTCCTTTGGCTTGCTGATTCTATGGGTGAAAATGTCTTGAATCTCAAGAGTAGTAGAACTGGGGTGGTTGGGCTAGGACTGGAAAATTTCAAGAAGTCTTATGGGTCTTGGGGGGCAAGTGGGAACAAACTGGAAATAAAGCATCAATAGGAAGAATTGAGGGTTTATGGAGTTGCTTTCATATGTAAATCTATAGGGCTACAATTCTTGTTTTTAAATTTTATTTATTTTTATTTTATGAGTATAGGTATTTTTTCTGTATGCCTGGACATTTCATGTGCACAGTGCACATGGATTTGAGAAGAAGGGTGAGATCCCTTGAAATTGGAGTTACAGATGCTTGTTAGCTACCACATGCATGCTGGGAATTGAACTCAGGTCCTTTAGATGAGCAGCTAGTACTCTTAACTTCTGTGCTGTCGTCTCTCCAGCCCCAGGACTGGATACTTCTTACATTTATGGATATTCCCTGCTAACAAGTAGAACAAAGTGGATGGAGAATGTGATATCTGATGCCCTGCAAAAGAACTAAGAGGAGGCAGAGGCAGTTTTTATATTTTTTAAGTTTCTGAAGTTGAGCTTGTGTGCTGGTGGCCTTCAGTCCAGTTTCAAAGGAAAACAAGAATAGTGAGAAGGGAATGCGGCTGCATGTGTTCAGTAGACCAAAAATTACCTTGGCATTTTATAAGCAGCAACAATAATAGTAATGAGAAAATAGCATACATTGAATCTTGCCATGTTTTCTTAAGTGCTTTCTGTATATTTTCTGAAGTCATAGCAGAGACCATTCAGCCGGGTGGAAATATTCCCCTCTAACAGACACACAGATGCTGCTGAGCATGCCCAGAAGGCTCTCTTGGTTCTTCCAGGGTCGACACATTCGAGGAAACAGTCCTGCTCTCTACCAGGCCGAGATTACAAATTGACTTTGCATACTGGCTTTAAGGACCATTCTATGATTCCCTTCCCCAGCCTCCCCCTCTGCCTATCTTGTCTGGTATCTTTTCTAGTCTTGGGAATATCCTCCCATTTTGGAGGCTCTTGCGTTTAAGCACTCAGCCTTTTGCTTCTCCTGTGAGCATTCCTTCAGCCTTTGCATTCCTCATGGGGGAGATTTGGTTTAATTTCTCCATCGGTAGTGTTCAGACACTTGCATTTTAACAAGCTCCTGTGACTCCTGCACAGGTGATCCACAGCCTGCTCTGTCATGGGAAATATATAGACAGCGTCCTCCTGTGCGTGTTAGAACAGCTGAGGATACTTCTTTCAGAGGCACCTGCAGAAAAGTGAATTGAGACGCGAGACTTCCTATGTCAGTGCGTATTTCAAGTCAGGTCCTCACGCAACCCAGGTTGGCTTGAGCTTGCTACCCACACTTCTGAACTGTAGGCATGCATCACTATGCCAAGTCTGATGTGGTGCCAGGAACTGAGTCCAGGGTTTCATGCATGTTGGACAAGCGCTACCAACTGAGCTACATCCCCAGGTACAGTGGGTATTTTGAAAATCAAACAAACTGGTATTTCTCAACTTACTTGTCCTGTATGTTGACATACTGTTGAGTCAAATGTCTGGTAGACACTTCCCAAACCTTATTCTCTGAATTGCAGTTCGGAGAATAAGTTGCCACCTCTGACGATCTGAAAGGGGTGGTTGCAGCACAAGTTAGAGTAACAGCTCTGTATTAGAAAAGTGTGTTTGATCTTTTAGGAGACAGCTGTCCATGGGAATGGTGGGTGTGTTAGCAGCATGGGAGCATTGTTCATCACTCTACAGCAGCCCTGAACCCAGGAAACACCAGACTAATCTGCGGTGCTCTGGTAGAGCTCTGTGGCAGAGCTGTTGGGCCAGATATCTTCCTGTTCACTGGAAAGATTTACTAGCACACCAGGACTGTGGATTCTAGAGTGACATTAGTACTGCCAAAGATTCTGAAACATCCTCCAGGGACGTGCAGTGTTTGGAAAGAGGGTTAGAAGAAGATCGGCACACTGCACATGGAGTAACGGCAGAGGCTGCCTTCAGTTTTTTGCCATTCTAGCTCTTAGGAATCTGGGAAAGCAGAGGTTTGCCACAGTTGACTGAGTTTTCCTTATATAGTCCTTACGAATTACTGGGACTTTTCTTCAGATTTTAACCAGGTTTTTATGTTAGTTTAAGCTTGAGTTTTTCTGGATTTCCCTTAGTAAGGATAGAAAAGGAAAACAAATTTGTACACACATATATATACACTGCCCCATAAAGCAACAGCTTCCTTTCAAGTTATCAAAGAAAATATTCTTTCCCGTGTTCAAAGCATGGAGGAGAGTAAGTTCACAACTGTAGCATGAATCTTAAAAAGTTCTTATTAATAAAATCAAACTCGAGGCCAGGTATTGGGGTGAACACTGGAAGGTCAGAGAGACAGAACAAGCCACAGCTATCTCACCTCGCTGGATCCTCAGCTGATCTTGTTTCCTCAGACTGGAGGCCTCTGAGTCCTCATCTCTGAATGGGCCTCAGCTGAACTGCTGCTTCTTGAAAGCCTAAATGCTTAACCAGGCCAAATGTTTCTCCAGGCCAAATGCCTCTCCAGGGCAAATGCCTCTCCAGGGCAAATGCCTCTAGTTTCTGGTCCTCACGCTTTATATACCTTTCTGCTTTCTACCACCACTCCCTGGGATTAAAGGTATGGCTTTCTGGGATTAAAGGTGTGTATCACCGTGCCTGGCCATTTCCAATGTGGCCTTGAACTCACAGAGATCCAGAGGGATTTCTGTCTCTGGAATGCTAGGATTAAAGGCGTATGCTACCACTGCCTAACCTCTATGTTTAATATTGTGGCTGTCCTGTTCTCTGACCCCAGATAAGTTTATTAGCATACACAATATTTTGGGGAACACAATACCCCCACATTTCCTTTTTGTCTAAAATTAAAAAAGCTTATAACTAATACAAGAAAAACTATATCCTATAGGTATATACAATATAAACAGTCAAGAATTACATTAACGATGTCTCGTCCATTAACATTTGACAGATTCAGGCAAAAAACTCCATTATATATATTAACAATGTCCAGTCCAGTAACATTTGATAAACTCAGACCAAAAAATTTTCATTACTTATCTTATTTAAAACAAGTAATTCCTTTTTAAAAGTAGATTCCATAATCTCCCTTTTTATCTTATCATATCCATATTCTCTCTTTTTTCTTTTCATAATACATTCAGTAGTCTACCTTTTGTCAATTTTATATCTCCCCCTTTTCTCCAGTGTAGATTCAGTGATCTACCTATTTATCCTATTATTTCTTTATCTTTTTTCTCAGAGTAGATTCGATGATCTATCTCATATCTATTTTCTCTTTTTCTTTTTGCTTTCTAGGGGTGAAGATATCTTTAGGGAATCTTGAAAAGAAAAAATTTAGGTTAATTGTCAAGTCCTGTATCATTTGTCACAGTCTCTGTATAATAGGAAAGTTCAGGGCTTGTCACAAGTCCTTGCTCGAGTAGTCTGTCAGGCTGGATCATCTCAGCTAGTCATCTTGAAATTGTCCTAAACAATTTGTACTCCAAAGTCAATCTTTCCTTGGTGTTAATCAGCTTAATGGCTTTATCATAGTCCATGTAGAATCATCATTGGGGAATCCTGTCATCCTTTTGACGATTTCAAAGTCAAAGTCGCTGTTAGGCTTGGTCATGGTTCCCTGCAGACTTTTTTTTTTGTGCCTCCTCTGTGGTTTGGAGCAATCACAGTCTGATAAATGTCTGTCTCTCGGAACCATGAACGTTCTTCCCTAGAAGAATAAATCTTCACAGCAATTTCTCCCCACCATTTGTCTTGCCAAACTTTTCCAAACTGACCTTTGCCGATGCTTTCTTGTAACACGATGGTCCTGGCAATTCTTCTCTGAACAAGCAGTAGTAAATCCTTTGTCCCAGGTAGCAGCATCACTGCAGTCACCAACACGATGAGAAGGAGCCGGCAACTCGGAGCAGTAGCCGCTGCCTCCATGGTCCCGCTGCCACCGTTTGTGCCTGGGCTCTGGACGAAGCTTCTCCCCAGCAAGCCTCCTAGGCCGGCCCCAAAATCGGGATCCTCCTGCCTCTGCCTCCGCCTCCTTCAGCAAATCCTACCAGCGTGCGCCTCCACAACCAGCCAAGTGTAGCTTGGGTCTTTTCAAGAATTCGTACCACTAACGTTGGGCGCCAGATGTAGATGTAACCAACCGTCTTATTAAATAAGAAACACAGAGCCAATGTAAAGATGAAAGCCCAAGAGGTCAGAGCTAAGAGTCTTACCACTTTCCGCCAGCTAGCCTCTCCCGCCAAGAGACCTCTCCGAAAGGGTCTAAACATCTAAACATCGGCTTTCTCTCCTTCCCCTTCCATTTCCCATCAGCCTGTCCTACCGTCACAGTTCCATGTACTGAGCGCTCACTTTGGACCCATCATATTTATGTTTGACACCCAGGATGCAGGGTCATACCTGGTGGCCTCTGCACTTCCCACTCCTTTGGATAGGAGTCAAGTGGAGGGACATAGTCATTCCACAAAGAGTAGGTAAGTATTTCTGTGTAGCTGGAGTTTTCTCTCCAGGTTCCGCCAAGGCCCGGCAGTCCCTTATCCTACTTATAAAATAAACACACAGACGCTTACATTATTTAAACTGCTTGGCCATTAGCTCAGGCCTATCATTGTCTAGCTCTTACTCTTATATTCAGCCCATTTCTATTAATCTCTACTTTGCCATGTGGCTCGTGGCTTACTGGTACCTTACATCTTCCTTGTCCTGGCAGTGGCTCCAGGCAGTCTCCCTCCTCTCAGCCTTCCACTTCCCAGAATTCTCTTCTCTGCTTGTCCCACCTATACTTCCTGCCTAGCTACTGGCCAATCAGTGTTTTATTTATACAGAGCAATATCCACAGCATTTCTGATCTAAATCCAATCTGGAAAATGCAGGATACAATGAGAGGTCACTGTGGAGAGTCAGGAAGGCACCTCTAGGTAGGTGGTGTTTGAGCTGGGACCAGAGGATGAGGAAGAATCCTCTGGGTGGAGCTGGGTAGGGACAGAGCAACCATAGGGATGTTCATGAGCAAGAGGCACAAAAATTCTAGGGTAGGGAAAGACAGTGTAGCTGAGCAGCTAGCAGAAGGCGGGGATGCAGCAGTATGAAGAGAAACGAGACTAGGGGATTGAGTGGGGTCTGTAAGTCAAGGCCAAGTTTGTGAACCTAATTTTGAAAGCATCAAGAATCCACGGAAGTGTTTATGCAGTTGCTGGTGGTCTTCATTGCTCATCCTAAAAGTTAAAACCAGAACAAGGCAGGTAGGAACTGGATCAGGAAGGCCATTCAAGAGACTAGAAGAACAGTCTAGAACTGAGATCGTGGTGGTTTGAAGGGACAAGGGTGGTGAAGTTAAAGAGTAACGATGGATGGAGAAGCATTGCGGAGGTCCGGGTGTGTCAGTAACATCACGTGAGGAAATGAGGCTTACTGCCAGTGCCGACATTTCTGTGAGCCTCAGATGTGCTCTCTCCTGAGGCGCAGAGGCTGGACTGAAGGGAGAGGGACAATGGCCAGCTTGGCTGTGCGCTTGTCAGGTTGAAGATGCCCCAGAGTCATCCAAGTACAGCCATCAGGAAGGCAGGCTACAGGCGGGACTAGCTCTTAGAGGCCAGGACTACCCCTGAGAGAGATTGTTCTGCAATCTCACCATTTCCTAATACAAATTTTTCTTAACTCTAAGCATCCCTGGTGTACAAACATTACCACCTCAGCTGCTATGCAGGTCTCTTGAGAGTGCCAGACCCACTAAGGGGTTGAATAACCATGTCTGGAATCTGTTGGGGTACTAGTCTTCTCTCATGCCTTCTGCCATTCACTTATGATTCTTGTGTCCAGAGGTCGCGGGCCACAGGCAGTCATCACAGGTGCTGTGGAATAGGCTTGTCACAAGCTGATGTGCAAATGAGAATAGCATATCCAAAGGTCAATGTTGGAGAATGATCACCGGCTTCAGAACTCCCTGGAGATCAGGGAAGCCAGTCCTGAGGAGGGAGACCAAAGATGTCAGAGAACAGTGAAAAATGGAGTTGAATATTAAGAGAAACAGCTAAGAAAATCAATAGGAGCTAGCCAGGGAAGTGTTGAGGCTAGGCCGTAAACACATGGGGTGCAGAGAAGATTAGCAGGGCAGGCCTTGTGGGCTCCCCAGGGAGGAGAAACTCCTAACGGCTGGGACACTAATGGTACAAAATGACAAGAAAGCCCAGCAGAAACTGTCAGCTGCAGCTGACCTGTTTAGGAATAGTGTAACTGCGTGGGCCTCCCACCTCATACAAGTGCAGAGCAGAGGAGGAAATGGAGGGCTTCATTTGCACACTGGAAAGACTGGTTGGCTCCCCCACCCAAGTCTTGTTTCTGTTGTTCTCTTTCCTAGTCCATTCTCAGCTCTCAGTCACTCTTCTCCTGTGTCTCATGACTTGAATTAGGCCAGTGTCAGATAAGACTGAGAATTGTGTCACAGTGCAGAGAGAGATGTCCAGGTGAGATAGGCGTGACAGCTTCTGGTTTGCTCCTTGGCTGACACTGAGCCAGGTTCTGCCACCTCTCCTTTCTTCAGAGACTTCTTGTTTACTTGGAGAATGAGAGCATGTAAGACTCCAGGGGAGAGGAGCGTCTACAGAGCCATAAATAAGGGTGGAGGACAGTTCACATGACTCAGTACAGAAGTGCGTTCAGTCTTTGTGTTTTTACGTCATCAAATCACCAGTCCTGGTTAGAGTTGCAAATCTGGCTTTTGCTGGTCACACTGTTAGGTGGATCACCCTGTCTTCTGATCCTCAGTCAGTGATGATCCTTGTTCCCCTTCACTATGACTTTAAAATGAGGTCAAGCAACATATATAAACTCTTTGTAAAGAAATTAACCGTTGCTATTATTCTTGACCCAAATCTGTTGTACTTTGCAGCAAGGTGCACGCACACATGCGCCGACCCTGGGATTCACACCTGTTAGGCAGCACTAGCCACCGAGCTCCACCCTGTCCCTGACTGGAACAGGAAGCAGAGCAGGTGCATGTTGGGCCAACCCTAGGTCAAAGAACTGAACTCTCCAGAAGACAGTGTGAGGGGAATTAACTAATAAAAGATTCTGGCATTTCATTGGAACTATGAACTTTTTTATTAAATCAGAAATTACTACTGATATTGTTTCTTAATTTAGGCTAGGCTTAGAAAATATTTGGCAAAGTGAGCAAACACCAACAAGATATGATCCTTCTTGTTAGCCCAATGGGGAGAAAGTGCTATGTTGGTTCTTTAAAATAAGGACTGAGTTCAACACCTAGGCCCACTCTCCAAAAGCTATTCCATCAAGATCCATGAAGAGCTGAGCAATGGTGGCACACACCTTTAATCCCAGCACTCAGGAGGCAGAGGCAGGCTCTGAGAGTTCGAGGCCAGCCTGATTTACAGAGCTAGTTCCAGGCTACACAAACCCTGTCTTGAAAAACCAAAAACCAACACCCCCCCCCAAAAAAATTAAATAAAAAGAAGCAAGAGTAGTCTTTTCAGGGCCATTTCTTTTTACAGAATCCTGTTGTTTGGGCAACCAGCTGTCATTTCTGGAGTACTCTTGGGTCTAGATACTGCAGCAGTTCAACCGAGGAATGAACGAGGACTATTGGACCTAACGTTTCAAACCTAGAATCTTTCCTTGAAAAACATCCCCCAATGGGCACTAAAAGGTATGAAAAAGACATGAACAAAAGGTTCCCAGTGACAGACTGTATAGCAAGGAACGCGTGTGAGACCCACAGTTCTGTCCATGGAAGAGCAGTCCATAAACTATGCACTCTGTCACATGGAATACTCCACAGCTATTAAAATCAAGGTAGACAGCATGGATGCCTAAGCATGACCCGAACAAGGATGACGCTGATAGACATGGTAATAATACAGAAGGTGGAAAGCTCTGGAAACCTCAATCCTAAAGCTACAGGAATGCAGAGAGGGGGAGAAATAGTCTTCCCCAGGGAAGAGCACACCAACCGATTGTCCAATACCAAATGGTCAGTCCATATGTGTGTGTGTGTGTGTGTGTGTGTGTGTGTGTGTGTAACAACAACTAGAGAAATAGGGGTTATGAACTTGAAAGAAAGCAGGCAGAAGGAGGTACCTGGGAAGGTTTGAAGTTAGGAAAGGAAGGGAAAATGTAACATAATTCCTCAAAATTAAAAAAACCAAGGTAGAGGCACGGGCATCATTGGGAACCCATGTGTTTCTCTTATGCTGTTTAGTAATAAAAGCAAATTGTAAGACAGCATGTAGACAATGAGTTTATCTTTAGAGACTATTTTGACATTAATATTTTATATTTTAATAGGCAAATGGTTGGCAGAATATACATCAAATTAACTAGTTATCCTGTGACACAGAGATTTTGGGCCAGTGTTACAGCTGTTATTGTATGTCTGTCAGAGTTGAACTTTATATTGCCTCATATTATGTGTGTTATCAAAAAGAGCAATAAATATACTAAGCAATGTGCAGGGAGGTAAGGAATATAATGCATAAGTATGGCCTCCGCCCTCATAAAGGTCAAAGTCTGATGGAGCGGAAAACCGTATCAGCCAATAATACTGCCGTGCAAGCCCTCAATAACAGAGCTGTGTACAAGGGGCACTGGTGTTGTGGGGAGCAGTGACCGGAAGGTACTTTAGAAGGGTGTTATAATTACTTTTCTGTTGCTGTGATAAACACTGACTAAAAGGGGAGGAGAGGGTTTATTTGGCTAACATTTCCAGATCATAGTCTGTCACTGAGGGAAGTCAGGACAGGAACTCAAAGCAGGAGCTGAAGTAGAGCCCCCGAGGAATGCTGTTCTCAGGGTCATGCTCAGCTGCCTTTCTTACATGTCTAGGCCCACCTGTCTAGGCCTGGCCAGTATGGTACTGTCCACAGGGGGCTGAGCTTCAATTAGCAATCAAGAAAATGCCCCTACAGACATGTCTACAGGGTAATCTATGGAGACGATCCTTCAGTTGAGGCTTCCTCTTCCCAGGTGTGTCAAGTTGACAAGATTAGCCATCGTGGAAGGGATCCTCATCTTGGTCTGGAAGGACAGTCATGGTGGCTTTGGCAAGGCAGCTAGGTTAACAGGTGCCAAGGCAAGATTCAGAACATTGTCATTGTAGCTCAGAAATAAGTCAGTCCCGGGGTCATTCTGACTCACAAAATGTCACAGGAGGCCAGTCAATGCAGGGGACATTGGAAGACAGATGATCTAAGGGAGGCACAGAAGGTCAGCGGAAGTCAAATGCTGTTGCTTGTCCCTCCTCTTGAACTTGGTATTAAATCAAAGATGCTTCATGGTGATCCAAAGACCAGTTCCAGACGATTCTAATTAGCCCCCAAGCTTCCTGCTTCATAGGATTCTAAATCTTGACTTTATGATCCTGAGGCAAGACATCCATGTCGTCAGAGGAATTATTTATCAAGAGATGAAATCACTGAGATACTTTGATTGATAGCAGGGTGAAGGGACAGAGCTTCACATTTCTTGTTGACAAGAAGAACTTTGTGTTTGTACAGTGCTCTGACCATTGTTCACACCAAGGAAGACTTCAGTGGACTCATGGTGATCTGTCTCCATCTTTTCTGATCCTCGAAGTTGGGTTCTGGGCTGCATCTCCCTGTATGCTTGCATTGAGACTGAGCATCTCCCTGTTCGCTTGCATTGAGACTGACTTCCTAATTTGGACAGCTGTAAGGGAGCACAGCTTAACGTAGAGAAAGTCCAGGGTGAGTCTTCTGACTCCAATTTCATTCTCTTGCTGACCAGACAGAGAGGAGGGGAGGAAGGGGAGGAAGAATGAAAGGGGGTAAAGATGGAGAGGAGAGGACTGGAGAAGAGAAACTGATGGCAGCTCATTGGGAAAGATGAAAGGGCTAGGCAAGGGCAAGGAGCTGTACTTGCTCAGAGACTTCCATCCATCTGTGTGGACTGGGAGGCAATTTCAAAGGATGGTTTTCACAGACAAGCTCCACTTATGGCCTCTGGGCTCTCCTTGAAACTGGAGAACTTACTTCTCCCCCTGTTTCTCACCCTGCAGGGCTCCTTTAAGGCCCTTTAGAGCAATGCATACCGTTTTCACCCCAGGTGTGTTGCCCTTAACATACACGTGGAAAAGACACAAGTCCTAGCTGTATTGCTTGAGGACAGAGAACACCTGTCTATTTAGTGCCAGCATCAAGACACAGATTGCTACCAGGGCCCCCGAAACCTGCCCTCACTTACTTACTATCCCAACTTCTAATGCTACCCATAGTTCAGTTCTACTTGTTTTTCAATATTTATTTAAAAAAAATAGGATCTTATTTTATGTATATGAGTGTTTTGTTTGCAAGTGTAAATGTGTACTGCACACATACTTGTTGATCAAAGAGGCCAGAAGAGGGGATCTGACTTCCTGGAGATGGTATTACAGGTGGCTGTGGACCAACCATGCAGGCCCTAGGCCCTGAACCCAGGCCCTCTGTGAGAGGAACAAGTAAGTGCTCTTGTTGATCCATTTCTCCAACCCAAGGAATTTATTTACTTTTATGTGTATGATTATTTGTCTGCATATAAGTATATGTGCCATATGCATGTTTGGCACCCAGAGAACCCAGAAGAGGGATCAGATCTTCTGGAACTGGAGTTATAGGTAGTTTTGAGCCACCATGTATATGCTAGAAACAGAACCTGGGTCTTTACAAGAGCAGCAAGTGTTCTTAACTGCTGAGACACCTCTCTAGCCCTTAGTTGTAAATACAGAAACATACCTTGTGTATGTCTGACTTCTTTGCTTCAACATATTTATGAGATTAATTTGCAGGCTGAACATTATCTTTGTCCTTACAATTTTATTTAGGACTACAAAGTTTAAACTTTATGATGGGAGCAGTAATAAATCACTAAATATTCTCATTATACCTAGTAAACGTTCTAAATTTCTACAACAAAGGAAATAACTGAGACACATTTGGTATTTTTTTTTGTGGGGAGGGTTTATTTCAGTTTACAGCCATCATCCAGGGATGTTGGGACAAGAACCTGGAGGAAGGAACTGATGCTCAGGCCTTGGAGGAGTCCTGTAAGAACATTCTTCTTACTACTATCCAGCATTTTAATGAATATTCATCCTACTGTTTATGAGCATTTTGATTATTCAGATTTTGGGGTGTTACAAGTAAGCCACTATGAGCATTTTTTTGTGCAAGTACATTTGTGCATATATGCTGACCATACTTCCAGAAATGAGATTTCTGGGTTATAGTGAACAAACATTTCAATTTTAGCAGCACAGTGGGATGGATTTCAATGTGGTTGTACTAATTTAGAGTCCATTCACGCAGTGTTGAAAGCATCTCCGTTCTAAGTCCTCACAGATGTTTGAAATGGCCACCTTCGTCTTCTCCATGCAGGCAGAGGCTCTGTGGTTCTTGTTTATGGCATCGTAAACTGGTATTTCCCTGATGACACACGAAGTCGTACACCTTGTGGACTAGCCAGTGGGGATCCTCTTCAAGCACCTGCTCAGAGTCACTTGCCCTGATTTGATTGTGTCAATTGTCTTTGTTTATTTACGACAGGTTCTTTGTATATTTTGGATGAGTCAATTGCTTTTTGTTTTCTTTTGAAAAAATTTTTTAAATCTTCATGAATAATTTTCAAAACAATTTAATGTAGTTCTATTTATCAAATTTTTCCTTTGTGGCTAGTGCACTTTGTGGACATTTGTGAAACTTCTGTCTCACTTAAAACATTCTCTTAGGTTCTTCTGCATTCAGACCTTCAGTCTGTCTAAAACGGATGTTTGGGATCAGTATGTGGTCAAGGTCAAGACTGTTGCTTTCTCCTCACAGAACTGCAATTGAATTGTCACCGTATTGAGAAGCCCATCCCTTCCCCACAGTACTGCATGTACACAGTCTGCTCACCTGTAACACAACTGCATCTTCCCGTGTTGACATTTCTGGATTATCTCCCACGTCATTGTTTAATCATTTTATAACCCTACAAACTTCAAAGTTGTCTTTGTTATTTTAACTATTAAGAGAGGTGTGTTGGCATCTTGAACGTGAGTTCTACTTTCATTGGTTGCGCCTTTGGTCTGTTAGTTTGCTTTATATATTCTGAAGCTTTGCATGCTGGGTCCATAACATTGAGGTCGCATCTGCTCGGTAGGTGCTTTGGTGTGTAAAGCGGCCGCCACCTGTCCTCGGCTTAGTGTTTGTTTCGTCTCCTCGTGCTGCCATTATTGCATCTTGTGTTGAACTTGCCCGTTCACTGGCTTGCCAATCTGAGTTTTAATGTAAGTATCAACACGCTCAAGTGTAAAATCATCTCGTTATTTTCCAGGAGCCCCGTCTATCCCTCTCTTTCTTGTGGATTTGTTTTTAGCGTTCTACTTATTTCCATTGTTAACTTATTAGCTAAAGATCTTTGTTTCAGTTAATATTTTTAGTGTTTTTCTTTTAGATTTACAAATTGACGTAGAAACTCACAAAGCATATTTCCTTTTCTCTTTGTCTACTATGACCATTCCTTTTACTTTTAAATGTTACAGACACATTGTGTTTTTGTACTGTTAAAAAGTGAGATACTGCTCTTCTCTTTCCTCTGCCATTGTGCGCTGTGCACCTGACTTGGCTCCTCACCATGTCTTCTCACAACTTTGAGAATCAAGCAATTCCTGGCCAAGAAAAAAAAGCAAAATCTTCCAATTCCTCAATAGACTTGGATGAAAACTGGTAATAAAATCAGGCACAACTCCAAGAGAAGACCCTGGAGGAGAATGAAGCAAGACCAAGAGTTTAGGCCGAAACATGGTCATCGATCAGTCCTGCCAGATGGAGTTCAACATTTTCAGCCTGGGGACTGTAGAACCTTTGAAACTGCAAAAAAAAAAAATCTTTAAAATATCTTTAAAAAGGAAATTATTTTATATTTGTATAGATATTATTTCACAGTTTTTAAAACTTCATGTTACCAGCTTTGAGGAAAGCAGAGTGCTTTCTGTAATGTAGGTGGGGTCTATTTCTGCAGCTCTTCAGTCCTTTGAGTTAATGCTAAATTCTCATGTCAACACTGGTTTCTCAATTTCTATAGCTTGTGGGAGACCAGCTTCCACTTTTTCCCTTCAGGGTACTCTTGAGGAAGGAGAAGTGAGAAATATTTAGATAGAAGGATAGAGGGAAGAGAAACAGAAATACAGGATAGCCTCGGGAGGGCCTGGATCATTATCCACTGGCCCCTTCTAGCACATCTAAAGGGCTATTTATAGGAATGCCAAGGGGTGGAGCAAATACCACCCCCTAGCTCAGCCAAGTGTAGACCCTTCCAGTCACCTAGTAACCATACACATGGTCAAGCAATCCTCTAAAGCACCTCTGCTGGGTAAAGCAAGGTCAGATCTTGCTAGGAAACCTTTGTGGGCCTCCACAATAGCTCACACACCTGGAGTCCGCCTCATATGCTCCTCTTTGTCAAGACTTTCTGTAACTTTTCTTGAACTGTTGATGAAATCATACAGGTTATATTTTTCCTCTACAGTCATTATTTTGCCTTTGTTTTCTGCCCCCTGCCCCCTCAGTGGAGGGGCTAGCACCCAGACATGGGCACATGTTAAGTAAGTGCTCGGCCACTGAGCAATTCCTAGCCCTTTGCCTTCATTTTTCAATAGAGTATGAGTCCAGCTCAGCAGGTATTTATTTATTCACTAATCTCACTCCTGAGTGTCATTTTGCTTTTATTGCTTTTGACCTTGTAGTCATCTCACCTCGTTTATCTGTAGGTCCTGTCTCCCCCAGACCCACCGTCTTCAGTACATTCTTATCACTGCCTTTTGACAATTTTATTGTACATCACTATGCAGTTTTCTTCATGGTCATATTACTTGGGATTTATCAAGCTTTCGAGATCTGTAGGTTTATAGTTTATTTTTAAATCAAATTCAGAAAAATTTTGGCTATTATTTTTCAAAGATGTTTTCTGCTTTATCCCTGTTCCTTTTTTTCTGAGGTTCTAGTTACATAAATGGCAGACTGTTGCTGGCTTTTCTGTCACTGGTCACTGGGACTCTGGTACCTTTAAACATTCCATTTTTTTCTTCCCTTTATGTGTTTCTGTTTAGGGAGGTTTTTTTTTTTTTAAATCATTGAGTCTTTCAGTACTTTGATCCTTTTCAAGTGATATCAAACACATGATTAAAAGATGGTGGTTAATTTGACGTGTCAGTCTGGCTGGGATATGCTATCCAGACATTTGGTCAAACATCATTCTGTTGGGCTGTTTATTCATTCCTCTGTTTTGTGGGTGGTGTGAACATTTCAGTTTCAAGTTGGTGGGCTTGGAGGAATGCAGGTTGCCTTCTGTTATAAGGGCAGCCTTATACAATTAATTGAAAGGGTTAGAGAAGAAAGGCTGACCCCCACTTCCCCCAAGCCGGAGTTCCTGAGAACGATTTCTGCAAATGGCTTCTACCAGACTTGACTTCGACATGAGCGCCTTGGACACCCACTCTGATGCCCTATCCTGCATGTTTTTTACTTGTCAGCATCATAATTGTGTGAACCAGTTCCTTAAAATGTAGTTCTTCTGTGTTTTAATGCTTTCCTGCTGGGTCGTCTGCCACCCCCCCACCCCCCAATGACCTCAATAAACACTGCTGTATTCAGAAAAATTTTTATTTTGATATATTTTTGATGGCTAAAATTCCATTTTTATTCTTTCATTGTTACCTTTATAAAAAATAAAAAAACATATTTAGTGGGGCTGGAGAGATGGCTCAGTGGTTATGAGCACTTGCTGCTCTTGTAAAGGACCTAGGGTCAGTTTCCAGCACCTACATGGTGTCTCACAGCCACCTACAACTCCAGTTCTAGGGGATCTGATGCCCTTTTCTAGTCTCTTTGTGCACAAGGCATGCTGTAGTGCAAATATATGCATGCAGGCAAACGCTCAAATGTTGAGAAATATTATTTTAAGATGTGTTACTTTTGTTTATGTTGCATTTATTTAACTGTGAAGCTGTGTTACTGTGCCTGTCTAAAACACCCGATGCTTATTTTCCTTGGGAGTGGTCTGACTCCTCCATCCTTTTTTTCACCACCACAAAGTCTCCACCCAGGATGAAGGGTAGACTCCTTTGGAATGTTGTAGTTAGACAAAGTATGGCCATCTTCTGGGCTTACTACTGGTTGGGAGGAATCCCTTCCTCATGCTGGAGCTTGGCCTTTGCACTCTAGTGTCCAGGGATTCAGCCCCAAGCTGGGTGGTCTTCCTCGCAGGATCCTTATGAAAATGTGCATCTGGGCAGCAGGTCCCCTGAAGATGGGGACAGGAAAGCTCTCTCTGTCTTTTTGGTTACAGGATGTATTCAGCTTTTAGAGCCTCTGGGCCTTCAGAGTTTTCCCTGCTAGTGCCAACTTGGTGTTTGGCAACAGGTAAAGGGATCCCTGTGGGTTTTCTGAAGTTCTCCCTCTGCCTCACAGAGTCCAGCTGCCTTCGCTGCTCACATTTATATCTGTGTATCCTCAGCCCAGCAACTGAGGAACCCTGCTTGGAAGTCTCTTCCCTTTCTCAATTCTCACAGTCCTACAGTGGCTGCTGTTCAGACATTTCCATCATTGGTATAATTTCCCATCTTCTAGATGTTGATGGCAACAGCCATGACCAGTCTCTCTCTCCAGCCAGGCACATGTCATTACCTGTTGAAGGTTCCTCTGTGAGCACATTTTGCCTCTGCTTTGTTTTTCTTACTTTGCTTCAGTGAGGTTTCTCTCTCCATCAAAAGCTATTTAGAGCGGTGTTTGAAATAGTTGCTTGCTATCTCTTAAAAGAATGTATATTTTGACTGAAAAACAAGGCTAGGAATGAAGTGTGGACCAGGGACTTGGTCTAGATCTTTATGAGGGGACTGGCTCCAGGAAGATGAGATCTGAAACCCTGGAGCTATGGGGATCAGGTGGTATCATCCCACACAACTGTTATTCCTTCTTTCAAATTATGGCCCAACTTTTCATTTTCTCAAATAACTTTTCCTCTATAGGTGAGAAGCCGGCATCTGAATACAGATGAGGAAGTCACGGCTGTCTGAGGTCAGCCTTGCTTAGCATGAGACCTGGCTTGTTCAGCGTTATGCTACTTCCTCAGTTTTGTTCACTGCAAGGGGTGCTCAGCCTTGGCTCCACGACTGCCTTCCATTGTAACCAAGATGCCACCTCCTCACCCCCAGTGCCCATGCATGCTAGGTGCTCTTCAGTTGGTTACAGGGTGGTTTCCTTCTATATAATCAGGCATTGAATGATGTGATAGGGATGTCCCAGCCTGAGGAGAGTTACAGGGGACTCTGGAGCACTCCCTTACCTCTCCATGCTCATAGTCTATAAAACAAAACAAATTTAGTATCACACTCATAGTTTTAAAAGTGACTTGTGGCTGTGACTGAACTCGGGGAGGCTTATCTTTATCTGGAAATTCTCAGACCAGTTGCACGGGCCATTGTGAGCCCCTTACAGAATCTAGTCAGCGATTCAGTCTTTCTCTCCAGTCTGCCACCAGCTGGGAGCCTGGTTGGGCTGTGTCGTGCCCATGGGGACAAGACTTTGGTTATACGTAGTTGGGTGCCAGACCTTCACAAAAGACTTCTTTGCTCTGGTCTCAACAGAATGGCCAGGCTAGTAATCTTATTAATAAAATCCACTTACAGTCAGAAAAGTGTTCAAGTAAAAAGCACCATGTCTACAGTAGTGTGGTAAACATGAAGGGAGGACCTGCCGAGGCTCCTTTGGGTTGTGAAGGTCAATGCTATAGCACAAATTCTTGCTGCACAGTGTGTACCGTGTAGCTTGTATACTTTGTGGCAGTCCTGAACCCTGAGTCCCTTCATGGCATGGGCCCTTCATGTTGGTTGAGTTAAAAATTGGTCTTCATCAGACTCATATTTTTATTCCTTTCTCTCCCTTTTCTTGTTGAAAAGCTCCCATGTAAAGTGCAGTCTTGCGCAGGGCTCTGGCTGAACTCTTTGTGGACATTTCTTCTTTTGACCTTCATGGACCTGGGAGGGGGGTGATGATGCCGCTGTTTAGAGTGTGTGATCTCAGAGCTGTGCACCTGGAGAGAGACTGGCTGGGCTGAGGCATGGTAGATGGGGCCCAGTGCTGCTTTCTATCTCTCAGAGACATGCTGCTTCCTCCCTGAAGGCCAGCTCCATCCTCCTTGTCTACATCAGTCCCCCCTGGTCCTCCCAGATTCTAGTTCCCTTGGAAGATACTTGTCCTTTGTCTCACTGGCCCAGAAATCTGCTTGTCTGACTTGTCTACTTGACTCACTGATAGTAGCATGATGGGGGTGGTAGTGATAGTAGATTAAAATGACCCCTCTGAGGTGGGCAGAGCATCCTCATGAGGAGAGAGAGCATGCTTTTTTTTTTTTGGAGGGGATGGATATTTGAGGAAATGGCGAATTCAGGTACCAAAGAGGATGCTGGAAGAAAGATGGGTAAATCGAGTCACCGCTCAGCTTCCTGCTCAGAGGCTATAGGAAGGAGTGTGGCTCAGTGGGAGCATATAATGCTATGGGGTTGGTCCCTAGCACTGGGGTATGTGTGTGAGGGGTGGGAATTCCGTAACAGCAAAGAAAGTCACTGAGCACACTGGGGTGTTCTGGATTCAGGTTACATCTCACCAGTGTGGTGACTGCCTGTCATGTGTCTGCTGCTTGCTTCCTTCTTTGAAAAGGAAGATGGCAGCCTGTCCCACATGAGGAGGTGTGTGGAATGTCACCCAGACATTCTTCACACGTCTTAGCTCCCGAGCATTGCATGTCCCCACTGCAGGGGGAGAAACACGTGTATGTGGCGATGGGTAGACAGTGGGTGGTCACGTGGTCTCACTTGCTTCTATTCTGTACAAGGAAGTCAGACTTCACTTTATTGCTTTGTCCCTCCCTCATCTGCTCATGTCTTTCCCATGCTGTTTGTCCTTCCTACTCCTTCTCTTCTGCCTCTGAGGACGCCTAGTCTCCCAACCCCAGCAGGCTCTCCTGATTCATCCCTCAAAGCCCAGTCCCTGCTCTGGTCCCAGTCTCTCCCTGGCCACTCACTGTCGTCCCAGCTCCAGCGTGCTTGTTAGTCATTTCCTGTTTGCTCCTGCACACTGCCTGACACGGGGCAGGTATTTTATTGAATAACTGAGGAAATCAGGAGGGGGAAGATGGTTAATCATTTAATTTGGGAAATAAAACAATAGAAAAAGAGGAGATTGCTGAAATGTCTCTTTAGCCAGGGACAGTGGGGGGACTGCATCAGAGGGAGGGCTCTGCAGTGGGAGGACTGTGTCCGAGGGAGGGCTCTG
>CABHPH010157116.1:0-49231 GCA_902168325.1 Peromyscus nudipes
CAGGAGAGAGAAATAGGTGTAGCTGCCAGGCAGAGAGAATAAATAAGAGGAGAAATCTAGGACTGAGAGGAAGACTGAGGAGCAAGAAAAGGAGAAGAGGAGGACACTAGGGGCCAGTCACCCAGCCATACAGCCAGCCACAGAGTAAGAAGTAAAGAAAGACATATAGAATAAAGAAAGGTAAAAAGCCCAGAGGCAAAACAGAATAGAAATGGGTTAATATCAGTTAGAAAAGCTGGCTAGAAACAAGCCAAGCTAAGGCCGGGCATTTGTAAGTAAGAATAAGTCTCTGTATATTTATTTGGGAGCTGGGTGGCAGGTCTCCAAAGAGTTAAAAAAAAAACTACAGTACTACCACAAATATGCAATGACATTAGTCCTCAGGCCCACCATTGGTGTTATTCCAGCATTCCTATTGGAACAGACTTTTGAGCTCTTACTATATGAAAAAATCCTTAGCAAGTATAATCATACTTAATGCCTCATAAAAATCTTTCATGACTACACATGGGAGGATTTTATTTTCCATATTCTAAAGCTAACAAAGCTGAAGTACTTTTATACAATGTCATTGCTATGGCCCAGCCCTTGACAGTGCAGTCTCACAAACCTAGTCATGGTGAAGTTCATATCAAATCACCACAACACAGATGTGTACAGATTCCCTTGGGAATCTCAGCCTCTGCTCAGGTCCTCAGGTTTCCACTGCTACTACATATCTGTCTGCCCTACTCCAGCCTTTTATCCTCTTCTGTCCTCAGATCTCACCCAGATAGCCTTCTCCAACAAATATGATTGGTCACAGGCTTCAATTTGCCTAATAAGACCTCTATTGTCCTCTAGATGAATTTCAAAGCCATGGGTACCCTCTCCTCTCTTCTGTCATGTCTAATTATAAGCAAGGCTCAAACAGACATCCTAGCAATGCTCCTATCCCCCTCCAAGACGTTTCCCTAATTGGAACACATTCCTTGTACCCCTCCTTAGTTTTGTCATCTCCTTACAGTTCCCTCTGTCTTCCTTCCTGGCTCCTTGTTTCCCTTCAGGAATGCTGTACTGGGGATTATTCTCAGTTAAGCCCCTCTACCTCACTTTAACAACCACCCTCCAGCCCTTACAACTTTCAGCATGTATGAATGTCATCCCTTGCTTACCAGCTTTAGCTACCAGACTCTGCCTGCCTCAAACACAGAGACCATAGCTTCTACTACCATGCACCAGCTCTGATACATGCTATTAATGATTGGCCTGGATACAGAAAAAAGAAACAATCCATATCATCTTACGAAGAAAATTGCTACTCGTATCTATTTTAAACTTTAATTTTAAGTCACTGTGGAACAGAACATTAAAGGAAAGCTAAGGCTTACTGGCCCAATAAGCAAAAAGGCAAGAATTTATTGTACCAGTCAACAATGAACCAGTTTTATAGTTGTAACCAACAATCTTCCTCCATGATCCCTTCCAATGCTCCACCAACCCCAGTTTCCAAAGACTATAATTAAAAATTCTGCCAAGATTTGTGTTTGGCATACTTCTTTATATATCTCAAAGGAGGAATAGGATGATACCCAGTGAGCATGAAAATGATCTAGACCCCCAACTGTGTGATTACAAAGTTAATGTAATATTAGGTGTGTGTGTGCTACACCATAGAAATGTAAACAAAACAAAGAACTAGAGAGCAAAGCCATTATGTGTACCTAAGAGTGTCACAGAGCATTTTCAGAACATTGTAGGTAGTTATGGTTCCTTGACTTCACAAGGATATGTAAAAGTTGTAATGATATTTTGTAGTATATAGTCTAAAGTATTTTCAGATTTTATAGAGAGTGCTAAATCCTTGTTCTCTGCCTCCAGATAGAAGATGAGACTATTTTTTTTTCTTTCTGTTTTGCAAGACTTAGAATGCTTAAAGGAAGGAAGCAAGCCTACTGTACAATTTATCAGAAATGTTATCTCCCTCTTTACATCATCACTATAATATTCTTTAAAAATGCAACGACAAAATTGACAGTTGTCTTAAGAATGCTCCTTTCAGGGCACCCAATTAACTAGCAATTAATTATTAATCAGGTCAGAAGAAGTTAAGACAAGACAGACAAAAGCTCCATTTAGTCTGTAATTAGAAACAAAAATGCATAGCATCAGCACTTCAACATGAATGGAAACTCCTTTAAAAGAGAATCCCCTACCGTGGTTTGTGCTCCCTGTGTGACCAGCCTCAGGGTGTCCTCCACTGTGCAACCCTTCCACCACCTCCCAGTGGGAATCTTCTGTGGGAAATGGTTCCCAGCCGCAGAAACCAGACTCGAAGTCCCAGGTGAGGTGATTTGCTGTAATGTGTAAAGAAGGAAACATGGATATGTGATGACAGGTTTGTCTTTACAAGCAGATATTTTCACTTTTCAATGGAATTCTTCCTAAGTAAAGACAAATCAACTACAAAGAAGTTAAAAAATAAAAACTTACATGAACTAATGTAACAAGGGGTGTAGTTCACTCCCTCCCTCATCTGAAACCTATTCCTCCTGGATATCCTTTCCTTTTCTGAACTCTGGACAGACAGTTTAGAAGGTATGATTATTGACGAGAAGTAACTCCCCCAAAGGGTGTCTATTCTGAAATTGACACAATCATAAAGACCTATATACTAGCTATGGTTGTCTCTTTGGTCATTCACAAAATGTTCTTTGGTCATCTTCTGTGAGCTTACTTAGCTGTAGACCACCTCATATCTCTTTTAAGTCAGGAAGTGAAGTATAAAAATAAGACATTAAATATACACTTCATCTCCAAAATGTGCTTTAAAGTTCTAAGGTCCTGAACCTTTCCACTTATTCCCAAGGGATCTCGCGATTCATAGAGATACTTCCCCTAAAATAAAAACCCTCTACTATAAAGTGACAACATTTCTGGCTTGGTTCAAAATTGCCTGCATTTTAACCCTGCTGTCTGAGCATATTTAAACCTCTCATTTTCCCTCTTACCTTCTCTAATTGGGTAATATGCTCAATATTACCATTTGGGGACTATAAGTTACACAGTGTTGTCCAGAGGAAGAAAGTCCATGTAAATAATTCTTCTCATAGTAGCAGCTAGCTGCTACTGATGCAATCATATTAATTGCTCGCAAGGCAATGTGTGAAAAACAGAGTATAGTGTACCACATGATCTCTGAATCCCAAACCTTTGGGCAGCTAAAAAGGTGCAAAACTTTTCAGGGTAAAAATGACAATGAGTTTTACAAATGTTGAAATTTTCTACAGAACAAAATTTGGAATCAGGTATATTCTTATCCAAATGTTTTATCAGTTAAAAAGTTGGACTAGGGAAGTAGCTAATGTGCTTGTGATACAAGCATGAGGGCTTTAGTTTGGATCCTAGACCACATGAAAAAGCAGATATGGCAGTGTGTCTCTGTATTTCCAGCCCACATGAAAAAGCAGGTAATTAGTGTGACTCTGCAATCCCAGCCCTAGCCAGGTGGAAAAAGGCAGATCCATGGAGCTGGCTGGCTAGTCTAACCACTCAGTGAGCTCCAGATTCAGGAAAGAGACACTGCACACAAACAAGTGTAGTATTTTCTGTTTTGATAGCATCAGGATGCTGATAGAAGAAGCCAGAGTGCCTCAACAACATGTCTTCCAGATTCCAATGAAGGAGATCAATGTTACAGTTTCTTTTGAATCAACTTTTTAGACAACAAAACAAGGCAACAAGGTATACGGCAATAAAGGAAAACATACTATATGAACCTTCAGTTTCCACACATGCCAAGCATCTGCAGGCACAGGCACACACTCACATATACATATACCACAGTCAAACAAAATAAATGCATAAATAAAAATAAATGTCAACTATTATGCTTTCCGCAGAACAATAAACATTCACTATTCTTTGAAAATTAAAGTTAAATTTTTAAAATCGATCACCATAAAGATTTGGGAAAGCAACATGATGCTGTAATCTCTGTGAACACATAGTGAACCACTCAAGTGTTTTTATTGATGACATTTGTTCTGGTACATTTACAAGGAGTGCTTTTTTTACAAAATAAATATTTTACACCTTAGTTACTGTATAGTATAAAAATCTAATTGTAGTCCCTTATATTGAAGCTTTTCATTAATAATGTTTCCCTACATATTTCAGCAAGTTTCAGGTGAAGTAGTAAATATCAGAAGAACATAAGGTCAAAGATACGACAACTTGTCATACTAAGTGTGGTGACAAATGCTACACGTGTAAAAATAGAAATGATACATCTCTGCCATAAATAAAATACATTAATTATAAGCAGTAATTTTGACTATGTGGTCACTTTCAGCTTGCTGTAATTATGGGGTACATTTCACTACTTCTAAACAGAGTGTGTGACACTCTTCACAGTGTCAAAGAAATTTCTCTCCAAGTTAATTTGTTAGAGTAATGTTTTTAGATGGTCATGAAGCTTTCTCTTAAATAGTTAACTATAGTATAATATAGGCACAAGAAAAAGAATTTAATTGATAAGAATGTGGCTCATAAAAGTAAAATATTTATGAATCTTTGGCTTCGTGGCTTCATGGCTTCACAATATAAAAAGAAATCTTGTATGGTAGCAGATAGTGACATCTTATTTAGTGAGTGTATATTAGGTTCTAATAAGGGTAGATCATAAATATGAAGTTGGTATTTAGGAAACTCACAAGGACCACAGTTCTGTTCCTCACGTACAATTAAGTAAAGAATACCTCTTCGTCACAGGGGTATCTCAGTATCCAGAAATATTTTAAAGTTGACAAAACCTCTAGAGACAGTACAATAGTAAAATAAAATGCATTGGTCAAGATCCTTGGTCTACATGTCTTTCACATAAGTATGACACTTAACTCCTCAAATATTTATAATTCATATTAGCATTCTAGTAATTTATTTACTTAGAAGAGGTTCACCTCAAAGTTGCCACTCTCCTGCCACAGCCTCCCTAGTCATAGAATTATAGGCAGGCACATTAGCACTCTACATTATTTCAAGTACCCTACAAATGAAACAAGAAAACTTTTCCCCAACCAAACTCCCCATATTATTTTTGTTTGAACACAAATCTGTCTATCCTCTTATTATTTTGAGAACACAGTAGAAAAGATTATATATAATACACTTGACAGTCTACTTTCTTCATAATTTTCAACCACAAAGTTAGGCATCATTAATTATGTGGCCACTGTTGAGAAAGCATCACTGCCATACATCTCTAGAGCTTCCCACCTCCCGTAGCTGAGGCTTCATGTCCATTTAACAGCAACTTCAACTGTCCCTTCTTCACCCCAGCTCAGTAACTACCATTCTACTGTCTACGCCTATGAATCTCACAAGTCTAGGCCTCTTATCCAAGTGGAATTATGTAAAACTGACTGCTCTATGTGTGACTTATTTCACATTGCAGAGAATATCCAAGGTTTATCTGTGCTGCATTGTGTGTCAAAATGAGATGTTTTTGTGTGACAGCGAATATCTTCAGATATGCTTGTCACACATCATATTTGAATAATTTTGATAGAAATATTTAAAATATGCAATATAAATAAGAAAGCGTGAAAGGAAAATGAAAGGGAAGAGAAGGAAAAAGGAAGGTGGAGAGAAAGGGAGAAAGGAAAAGAGAGGGGGAGAAAGGGAGGGGAAAAGGGGAGGGAAGAAGATAAATGATTAAGATTTTTTTCTCAGCTGTCACAATAAAATCTTTTTCTTGTCCCTATATGATACTACAGTAGTTAAATATGCATGCCAGGTGTATTGATGCATAATTGATGAATAAACTTAAATATTTAAAGATGTGCAACATATTGATTGTTATATGTATGTATTGCCAAATGCTTATGATAAGAAAGGTAGATAACACATCATTTGTGACTTTGTATGAGCGATACAAACCCTTAAACCTACTCTCATTACTGGCTCAGTGAATTTCACATCTTCATTATCATTAGGTGTAGTGACCATTCTGTATTTGGATGATCTTATCAACGGAGTTGATGTCCTTGTCCTCACCCCTTCTAAACACTGTCTTCCTCTTTCTCTGAGCTTGACATTTTTCCATTGCATGCACAGGTACAATCACACAGTGTGCACCTTCCTGTTCTGGCTTCTTTCACTTAGCAGAATCCACTCTAGATTCATTCTTGTTACACATACTATCTGTTCCTTTGTTTTCATTCCTCAATAAACTTTACGTAAATCTCACATTTTTTTTAATCTGTTTTTTTCCACTGGCAGTGGATTAAGTTGTTTTATTTGGCTATTGTGCAGAAGGTTGCAATGAACATGGGGAAACAAATATATTTGAATATTAACTATGGTTATTTTCTACAAGATCATAATAAATGACAGAACTTCTGCTTTGGTATTATAATGGTGTTTTTAGGTGAAATAACAAGAACTTGGGGTCTCTATTGTTTTAGGCCACTAGTACTTTGCTCTTAGTTTTTATGTGAGTTTTAATATGCTGTCTGTTTCTTCCCTGAGCTGTCTTCACTTTTAGAAGCCTCTTTGTCAAGGTGGTTCACAAAGCTTAAGCTGCAGATGAATTTTTGGGGGCTATGTTACAATGTAGCATTTTGGTTCTGTAGGGTTGGTATAGGGTCCACAGCTTTGTCTCCTTTAACTAGGTCCAAGGTGAATCTGCTGCTCAAGTCCACAGAGTACACGACAAAGGCAAAACACCAGCAAACCCAGTGGCGCTTTCCATTCACCTGCTTCTGACAGCCTACTGAGCACAAGCTTAATATGTTCTTTCACTGAAAAAGCACCTGAAAGCAGTGGCTCTAAAGAGCATCAATGTGAGGGTGTCTTTCTAGAAAAGCACACTTTCTGTGCATAGATTATCCACTGGAAATTCCCATAAATTAGTCTTTGCCAAGTCTCTGAGATATCAAACATATTTCTGCAGCTGTTACATACACCATGCTGAGGGAAATGACTCAGTCAATAATGTGTTTGCTTGAAGAACTGCATTCAGATCCCAGCATCATGTACAAAATTAGGTGAGGCAGTATGCAACTGTAATCTCAGGGTTGGGGAGGTAGAGATGGGAGGCTCCTTGAGGTTGTTGGTCACCTAGTTCAACCAAATTGAGATATGGGTTCACCGAGAGATGTCTCATATTGAGTAGTGCAATAGAGGGAGACATCAGACTCCAACCTCTTGTCTCTCCCTCCTACATGAACATATGTACTCAAACACCCCCCCCACACACACACCAGAAGAAGAAAGGGAAAGTATGTATACAAGTTTAAAAGCATATAAAAGCATTTTACTTCTGTTCCAAATTGGAATTTTATTTTAAAATCTGAATTAAAACTCAAAACTTGCAAAACAGAAACCTAAAATATGTGTAAAATGGAATTATATTTTAAAAAATTAAGGACAACTTCTCATATTCTAAGAACGTATATTTATGTGCACAAATGTATTATTCTTTAATGAAGAAAACTCTGAACTTATAGCAATGCTACTAATGCACTGTGAATGGTTTCCTCGGAGCAAATGTAATTGGATTAGTTTTATGGTCACTATGACAAAATACCTGATGAAAATAAAAAAGGAAGTATGATTTTAACTCAGGACTGCAGAAGGTTTCACATGGTTTCTTGGTCCCATATACCTGGCCAGAAGACCATGTCACAGGGAACAGTAGAGATTCTCCGTCCTGTCTCAGACAGCCGCAGGGGGTGAGGACAGGGAGATTCTGATAGTTACTTGGCTTTCTCTCTCTCTCTTTTTTTTTAAATCACTCCTCCCTCTTCCCATGGGATGGTCCATTTGCATCCAAAGTGAATCTTGGCCCTCAGTTTACTTGCTCTGATAACACCGTCACAGGTAAACCTCACCAATCTCCTATGGGATTCTAAATCTAGCCAAGTTGACAATGAAGATTAACCAAAAAGTAGCCATAAGAATGTTTACATGAGATAGTTTGTCATAAACATATATGAATATGTATATGTATATATATATATATATAATTTGTGGCATGTGTAATATGGCTATACATTTGTCATATCACTCTATCAAGTGGCTCTCAATAAAGCATAACATTTTTTTTATTGGATGAGTAAGCTTAAAGTATTTGGAAAAATTAAGGCAAGTGAATAGCAGAATTTGTTCATAGGCACAGATACTCTGTCCCTCCATTCGCAGTTCCAGAGGAACTGACAGAATAGTTCTGAGATTGATTGCACTGGAAAAATGACAGACAAGTAATTTGTAACATTTCAATAAACAAAAATGTACAAAATTAATAGTAAAGTATCAGCTAATGTTACAGGGGTGCATTTGATTTAGGACCCTAGTTAAAGTGGGGGGTAGGCAAAGAATCATGTACCACAGGGAAAATATAGAAGACAAGCTTCCAAATGAATGATTGAAAAGGAACATATTTTCTTTCAGTCTTTGAAATTAAAAATAATAGAAGCTCTTAGAAATGTGCATTTCCCCAAAATAAATGAAATAAATCATCTATAAAATATTTAAATAAAGCATAGAAATAAATTTCATATACATTAGAGAAAATAAGTTCTCTTTATTCTCTTTGAAAGCAAAAGAAAAGTGCAAAGCCCACTAAGATCACACTGGTTAGAAGATTATATGGCTGGAAGAATTAATTGAACTCTATTTATAAACAGGCCCACCTGGGAGTATTCTTTTACTTGCCCATTTTCTTCTCCCAGTGTCTCCAATGCCTTTAATAAAGTCTTCACTGGGCCATCAAGAGAAGCATGTTGTACAAAAGATCTTTCCATTACAGGTGGCATTTATTTTATTGCAATATTTTCCCCTACATAATAATATCTCACAAAAATAAAAGTCAAAATTTTAATGTTTTAAAAAAAGCTCTTTATTTGTGATACAATAAACAAATTCATTTATTGGAACTCATGGTTTCTAAAAACAGTCCATGGAGATGCTAAGCCACCTCACATGAGAACTGCCATGTGCATTTTATGTAAATTCTATTTTCATGGACGTATAAGGATGTTTAAATCATTAAAGTATTTCTTCTCTGCTCTTATCAGAAACACTTCATACAAGGTCCATAGGGAAGGTATTGGCCACGTTTGGCCTTCTTTAAGACCACAGACAGCTGGAGGGAACTTCTATAGTCATTAATGGCTAAGGGAGGGGGGCAGTGGCAACAACGCATGTCCTCTTTATTTTCCCTCCTCAGTTTCCAAGATAAATACTGAGAGGGGAAAACACAATGTATTCAAAAAGTTATCAATCTATAATATATCCATAAATAAAGCTCTTTCTCAGTCTTTTCCTTATTTAATCAAAGTAGATATATATGCATGCATGCAGACATGCACACCCACACACTCACACACACACACACACACACACACACACACACCACAATTTATTTAAAGAACAAAGAAGACTATTTAGTAATTCTAGCAGCAGACACCAAACATTAAATTAACAGAGAGGCCCACAAAGGAATAATGCTCATAGTTTCAGAGTGAGAAAGCACTCTCATTTTATCTCAAAGAAATGAGCTTTTCCCCCATTATAGCAAAGACTATTCAAAATCGCACAATCACAAATGAGAGCAGGCAAACAACCCTGGGGAGCTGACTTACCAGAAGTCTCTGAGTCTTCATTCCCATTGGAGCAGGCCATTCTAGACTCACAGACTGAAGCGTGGATAAGGCACTCGCCACTTGTGCAAGTGGATTCATTTATAGAACAAAGCTGCCGGGAGTGGGTCTGTCCACAGGTGTAGACCAACAGCTGATCAAGCCCAATAAAGCTTCCCTGCCTTAAAACTGTGCCTTCAAAAACAACCTTTATGGAAAAATATGATTACTTCATGAATATATACTCTTAAAAATCAAAAAGATTAGGAAAAAAACTGAAGAAGGATCACAGAGATAAGTCACTGAGGAAAATGCCTGTTGAAAATTACAGCCAAATGCAACTGATGGCAAAATCTGATTACTGGTTGACAAATCTGATCTACGTTCCTGAGACTGATAAACACATGGGCTTCATGCAGGTTCTTGGGAAGCCAATCAAGAAGAACCAAAGAGCCATGTAACCATGCAGATATCCTTTTACTGAAAACTCATTATTCGAGTATCATTTTTACAGTTTTTTTCTTTTATTTTCAAAAAAGAGAAAAATATTGTCATTGATTCCATAGAGCTATAACTATATCTGTTTCATAATCTACTGAAATGAATGCTTGAAAACCTGAAGGGAGATATCGGGAAAGGATAAAGAAGTATAACTTAAGATTAAAGACTTGAAAAGAACCAACCTTGAAAAAATATCACACCCACAGAAAAGAGAGAGTTTTCCAATAACCAAAGTATCACCAATTAAAGGAAATGAATCCTATTTTGTCTAATCAATTTCCTGGCTTTTCTGGAGATACACAATATTAGTAAGTGACCCAGTCTTTCATTGCCAGCCAAATGCAGGACAATGTCAATGCATTAGGAGTCCTTGAGGTTCTACAGAGAATAATGGTTAATGAACTGCAGAAGGATGTAGCAGAAACAGCTCAATAGATGGCAACCAGTTTCCTTCTGCCAATTCAGTAGCCAATAGTTACTTATGAGTAATTTAAGTGGATGGAAATCATGTGAGGTTTCGATTTCTGAATCACATTAGCTCCATTTCCAGTGTTCAGTACACTCACAGGTATTGAAAAGTTATGCAGCAATGTCTTTGGACTGAAGCCTTCTCTTTTGGAGGGAGGAGGAGGCTCAAAAGGCTCAGGAAGTAAACCTCACAAGCTAGAAGAGCTGACATAAGATTCACAAGATTATAAAACCTTCCTCCTATGAGATTATAAAATCAGTGACCAGCTTCTGGCAGAAGAGACCCTTCTACCTAAGGAGTTGCCTGTGAGAAACTGACTTGTTCATCTGCCTGCTGTTTACAGCGGATCTGGAATTCAGGCTTTTTGTGTGTTATCACCCTGGCTGGGCTTGGCTTTCAATGATACAGCAGGCTGTGTTTGAGATATCCTTATTCCTGTGAGATAGGCTTCCTCCACGCTCCTATAAATCCGTCTAATACCCACCGGTCCATTAAGTTTACTTTGGTGGAATCCTTACTCTGGTCTGTCCTATCAATGAAACACTTTCTGGGGAAAGTTGGTTTTTCTCACCAGGCAAAGACACAACAAAAGAGAATTTCTCTATTACTCTAGAGAATATCTGTTACTATTTCAATATAACATCAGTGAACATCATACAAAAGATCTATCAAAATACTAAATAAAGATTGGCCCCATTCAGTCGCATCCGACGTAAGGGTTCTGTGTAGATTTCATCTTCCAAGGACAAAAGAGTACATATTTCTTGTTTAAAAAATACTTTGGATCAGATGGCAAATACATTTAAAGTTTTGCTTCAGAAGATAATATTCAATTCAAATCCTGTGTGATGAGAAAAGTATGCATGCTGTTACATCATTCTTCCATAATCAATAGTGCATGTGCACATGCACTGATGGGCCAGCAGCTGTGTCTTTTCAGAGCATCAAGAGACCTGATATATGATTTATTTCAGGTCTCAAAATTGATGAGTTTAAACTTTGATCTCCACACTCTGCCATCTCATATTCATATTTTAATTCCATCTCCTACACACATAGATACTTATAACTCCAAAATGCACTGTCTTTAAATGTTGCTTTATTTTATCATTTTGCCAAATCACAAGGCCAACTTCACTTTACAGAAAAATAAACTTACTGAATATGTCCTTCAGAGGTTGTAAATATCAGCTTATAAAATGGTAGTGTCAAGGTGTTAACCCAAAAGAGTATAATATAAACTTCAATTTATAAGACTGATATAAAAATACTATGCTTTGAAAATTCCAGGCTTAGAGCAAATGGAATTCTGAAAGTCCACACAGTTATTCTCAGTGTTTGGGAAGAGGTGTATAAACCACAGTAAGACCATAAAACAAAGATGCCAGTTTTGTAAGTCACATACAGTCAATCTCATCTTTTTTTTACTCACACTCTACATTGGTCTATGTACTCTATATAGCAAAGAATCTCAAGTCAGTTATTTAAAGAGGTCATCCATCAAGCCTTTTATATGTTTCAGGTATATAATGGTATAGATAGTGATTTCATCACCTAAGTTTCAGCAGAAGCTTACTAAGTATCTGTATTGTGGAGAAAAGTGTTTGCCTGGAGCAATGCTGGGAGCTGGGAAGCACTAGGCAAGAATATAAGGAGAATGAGGAAGGTTTGAGTAAGAGTGGCCCTCTAGCACACTGGTTCTCAACCTGTGGGCCACAACCCTTTGGGGTCAAATGACCCTTTCACAGGGATCACCTAAGACCATTGGAAAGCACAGATATTTACATTATGATTCACAACAGTAGCAGGATTACAGTGATGAAGTAGCAATGAAAATAATTTTAAGGTTAGGGGTCACCACAACATGAGGAACTGTATTAAAGGGTCACAGCATTAGGAAGGTTGAGAACTTCCTCTGCTCGCAGAAAACTTGTCCTGTTAAGGACTCAATATAAAGAAAAGAGAATCTAATTATTATCCCCAAAGATACAAGTCTACTTTTCTAATTTAAATTTAACAGTGGATGATAAATTAGATATTAGCAAAGTAAATGTTTAAGTTGTAACAAAATCTTACTTTTATACCTTAAATATCTTCAGACCTTCTGGTATTAATACATCTGCTTTCACCCAGGTGTTGTGAGTTGATGTATTGAATATCCAAGTTGTTTTTTCTTCCTTTGATTTGAAATAGAAACATGTTAATAATCTCCTGAATGCTACTCTCATGTTTATATATGTGCTCTCCTAATTATGTTTAGTTGAGATTTGTGTATCCTTATGCTCTGAAGTACTGGGAACTCTTAAGTACTTATGTAATAATGAGATGAATAATAATTTTGAAGGAAAGTATATAAGTTATCATATCTGTATAATAAAACTATTTTAAACATTTCCCTTTATTAATAAATGTTAATTTCACACACTAACAGGATTAGGCATGGAATTTTCTTGATAGGAGGGAAAAATTGCAGATATGTGATTGGATGTGGTCCATGTCTGCTGTATGCATTTTCCCTCCTATCAAGAGGAAATAAGCAACTGCATTTCTGAAATTTTAGACATCTATGATGATCATTTATTGTAGTCATGAGAATCAATAATGAGTAAAATTATTACTATGTGGTATGAGCTAAGATCTTAAGACAAAGTCTATACTGTGCTGCACATCAGAGCTAATAGTTTCAGTCATTGTGTTCTAGGACCACGCTTCCATACTCTGAATTAACCCTTATGTTTCTTCAGATATTAGCAAGCATTCAAATTATTTTGATATTTCCCTACAGAAAATAAACCAAATCGTTTGTAATATAGGGAGCCATTGTGTCTTGTGAAATCCTGTAGTGCAGATATGGGGATGACAGAACTGCCTCCGACTGAGCTCTGACAAGCCTTGCTGGCTTCCAGTATGAAATGGAAAAAAACGGGAAACATCTACTTCTGAGTCTTCTGATGGAAGGCATATGTTCCCAGGCTCTTGGCTTCTCCCTCCTTACTCAGTTCTACTTATCTCATCCACATTCAAGATCTTCTTAAAATGAATCTATCTGCAACTAAGTGGTGTACCCTCTGATGCCTATCCCAGATTCCCAAGCCCCAAACACTTAAGGTCTTTCAGATCTACTAAAGTATACTTCCTGTCCTTTTCATCCCTATCTACTTCTGAGATTTCCACAGGAGAGAGAAGCTCACATGTGATTGGAGGTGAGAGCTGTCATGTTGTACTGAGATGAACTAGTTTTAAGAAATTAAGAACTACAACAAATTTCCTCACTAATTATTTCCACATAACTTCAGTTATTTAGCATGAAGACACTTCTAAAAATGCTTTTAATAACATTTTGTGGCAAATTACACCCACCAATTCCCACAATGATCATTTTAGAAGAATAATTTTAAGCAATTTGCCTTTTTCCATAATGACTAATTGATTTTCCTCTATCTGAAGATAAATTCATTTACCAACCCCTTTAAACTGAACAGAGTTCTTTGAAAATCTTTTCCCATATACTAACTTAATGGTATATTATAAATGAGATTGAGATTTTTCTACTATATTTTCCTGTTTGAAAACAGTAGCAATGACAAAGAAAAATAATTTACCCCTGACTAATTGAAGGTAACTTTTGAGTTCTGTTCTTAATTTCAGACTTTCTAGTTAGTCTGAACAATTGTCAATATTAAGAAAACAATAAACCCCCAGCTGCAGAAACGTTTTCAAGCATGTTCTAATTTCCTGTTACCTTAAAAACCAATCACGAATCAGTTTATCAATCAATAATTTTAAAAACTTTGCTGTTCCAGATCAGGTTAAAAAATTCTGGCTCACCTGTCAAACACTATTCATTACTGCTCTTCTCAGAGATGCAAGATTCTCCCTCCCTCCCAGTGAAGAAATCAGACATATCACCTCAAAGTTAGCTTTTTAAATAAGTACTTTTGAATACATCCTATGATAAAATCATGGAACTGAAAAATATGTTATTTTAATAGAGCTTATTATAGCCTTAAAATTGTATTATACAAGAACATTAATAATTTCTAATTTTCATTTTGATCCAACCTTCATATGCATTGTATTTGGTAGTGGAAATTTTTTAAAAACTGTAAAAGTTACAAGTCCAGTTCCTATTATCTCTAACTTATTAGCACTAAAAAAATCTCAAGAAGGGAGTGTGTTGCTATGGCCGCTGTTTTATAGAAGGAGAAGGGAGTTCTAGACCCTGCCTAGCTAGACAATACAAATGGGAACTGGATTTCCGAAAGGAAGAATACAATTGTTTTCACAGAAGACAAATGGTGATTTTCATCAAGACATATTGTAAAGGTAGCTGAAAATATTTTTAAGTGTTGGAAAAAGCATCTTCTTGTGACTTAAATGTACTCTGAGAGAGAGTCTTCATTCATGATCAACAAATGGTAAAGAGAAGGTCAGAGAAAACATGAACACTTTCAGAATAGGGATGTTCTGAAGGGTCGATGTGCAACACTCCACACTCAAGTTTCCATTCTGTAGGATAAGCCCCTCCTGGATGCCTCAATGTAATCCACTCTAATTAGATAATTATGTGGCAGGTGCGGGCAATTTTTGAGTCTTCTTGCATAGCTTCAAGATCACCAACAGAAAGATACCATTCATTTTTCATATTATGTATACTGAGACTGGAAATCCATCAGTTATATTCTGAATGGATTAAAATAATCCTAAGAAATAAAGTATATATGATGGAAATGAATGATAATATCTTATTGGATATGTAAATAAGGATTAATAAATTATTTTCCATGTAATATAATTGGACCATATTTTAAAGCATTTGCAATCATAATCTGAACTCAACAAAATCACTTTAGAATTTTTCACTATTACTTGGTCAAAGGAGATAATTGAAAACCTGAAAGATCACTGAGGTATGCACATAAAGACTAACTTGGTTTGGAGCTTGTGAGGCATTGTTTGTGTAGTTTCTTCCATGCATAGGGAAAGTTGCCAATGTGGCAGAAATGTAAGAAAATAATTTATGCCAATCTCCCAAACAGCTTATTAAATTGAATGAAATACATTAAACAAATGTAGTGGTATTAGATGCTATTACTGCAAATATGTCCCAATAACACATTTAAAAAGAAATTATGCAAGCTGCCAATGGAGAGAAGCAACTGATAGTCCTATCTAGCCATAATGCCAATGAACCACAATAATAACCAGAATGTTAAGATATTCCAAAAAGGGCAATAGTGGCACTGATATCCTCGGGGTAACCACCAATTACCTAACAGGACTTAAGGCTAATACAATAGGAGGTAACTCTTGTCTGGCTCTGTAAATGTAGCCAAGAACCTACAGCTGTAAGGCCATAAAACCTAGAGGAGAGCCTACTACCTCTGTCCTTAACCAATATAATTTCTAATTGCATCCTAAACACATGTTGTCATAGCCACAGAAAGGGGCAGATCTCATCCCCCATCAAAGAAGCTTCTTTTTCTAACAGAAAGAGATAATTACAGAAAGCTACAATGAATAAAAAGCAGAGGTCAACTGGCCCTGTGGTGCTTGTCCTCAAATAATACACTTACAACATAACCCCTAGACCTACAACTCACAGAACATCAAAGAAGACAGTGGGATATGATTATAAGAGATTGAGTTAAAATCTATTTTTAAATAATAAAAATACGTAACAATATAAGAAATATAAAAAAGAAATAGAGGACCAAATATCTGCTGGGAGATGTTTATTTAGAAAAAAAGGACATGAAGTGGGTTTTGGGAAAAAGTGGGTAGGGCAACAGGTGGATAATTAAGATCAAAATGATCAAGATATGTTGTATGAAATCTCTAAGAATTAATAAGAGTATCATATTTAAAAAAATACTAAGCTTTATATCTCATCCCAGTAACAAAGGAGAGCATATTGCCCTGTGCTGTAACATACTGATACAACTTAAAGTGTTAGAACTCTGTGCTTATTTCTTCAAGGAGCAAACGGAAGGAAAAAGACCAGGTACGAGTGGAACAGTACAAAAAGCAAAGGAAAAGGTAAACTAGATGGATTCCTTCCTGTGTCTCAAGCATCTTTCTAAAAAGCCTTCTTATCTTTCAGGATTAATTATCATGACACTTAAAGCTTCAGAAGGAAAAAGAGCAGAATAAAGTGCTGGTGACAGGTGTTCTTCTGTGCTACCGGACAGGCACAGGTGACAAATACACTTTTCTTGTAAATGAATCAGGAAAAAAACCACGAGGAAACTTCAACTGGATTTATCCAAAGCATCCTGAAACAATAGAAACTCATTTGGATCATCTTACTGTCTCTCCAGTGTTGGAGTTTCTGCAAACTGTTTTCCATTTCTTAGATGATGGTAATTGGTCCCTGTGGATTTTTTTACTCCTATCAATAAGTAGACTATTCATAGCAGTGGAGATTTTCATAGTGTATCACAAAAATATAAATTTTAGCTAATTTAATTCTATTATATTTAGGCTGGAAAGTTATGGATTTGCTTAATGACTCATTTGTTTTTAATCAGCAACTGTGAGTTCACAAATCTTTACTTACTGATCAGAACAAAGAATTTATTTCCATCATATTTATGCTTTTAATAAATTATTGTAGATGTAAAATCTCACACAGATTATATCAGAACTCTAAAACATAGCTAATGATGATTAATCCCAAATATCTTGTTTCTATCAGGCTCATAATTTCTTAAATAAAAGGTTATGATTTTTTTATGTACATGTCACAAGTACTTTTGAATCTGATGGTATCTACTAAATTGACTTCTTAAACCTTCCTACAATGTATAACAGATAAAGTTAGGATGAGGAATATCTAAATCTAATGCTGTATAAGTAGCTTAGTGGCTGAGAGCACTTTCAGTAGTTCCTACTGAGGCTGTATGGAGAAAATTATTGAGAGGCAGTATTGCCTTTTTTAGAAAAAGATGGCAGGCAAGAAAACCAAAAACACCAACAGGCTCAGTCTGTGTATACTGGAGACTCTGTCTCACACAGCACACTCCAAGGATGCACACTGTTGTTAAATGATTGTCTATATTCTAGATCTTCTGTGGGGGCCCACAGAGGCTTCCTTGTGAGAAATTACTCGAGGTCAAAGAATCTAAGTTTGCAGGGCTGCCTAAGGAAATGATTTGACCACAGGCATTTACCCAGTGTTTAAAAGGGTCTACACTTGGCTGTACGATATGCTTTGATCTTGCAATGGGGAGGTCTTTTGTCTCTCCCTTGGCATATTATAAAAATCCCTTTTGAGTAAATAAAGGAGCTGTTGGGTACTGACCCAGGCCCTCCCAAAGCTAGCCTGTGTTTCTATCTTTCTTCTCATTGGCTTGGTCTCTTATTCTGTCTGATATTTCCTCATTCCTTTCTTCTCCACCTAAGAACCCTTCAAAGGTGGGAGCCAGTCTCCCACAATCTTCACCATTGGTTAAGTTTTATCATTGCTCCTTAGGTTGACCCTAAACTAGAGAAAGAAGACCACCATTCTAGCCTACCAAAGACCATTTAAACCCCCAGCCCTCCAGGAAAGGCTCAACTCTGCCCTTCCTCTGTCTTGTAGGGAGATTTCTCTCTGTGTGTCCTGGTATATAAGTTTCTTCACTTTTAATAAAAATAGTTTTCATCTACTATGGAAAAAAGAATGCTTTTTGCTCTTGCAGAAGACCTGGGTTTGGTTACCAGTACACATGTGGAGGAGAAAGGTCTGACAACCATTGTAACTCCAGCTACAGGGACCCAACACCTCTTCTGACCCCTGAGGGCATTGTCCACATGCAGTGCACATGAAAACAAGTGGGTACACATATGCACATAAGTAAGAATAAATAAAATTTAAGAAACAGTGTATGAAGTCTATACATGACTGAGAAACAGAAAAATAAGTATTTAAGAACAGAAATGTCATATATGCAATGGATTTGAAATAAATGCTAATTTTTTCTTACCTCATTAGAGTACAGTCTTACTCTCAGTACACTGTTTTCCATAGTGTAATAGAACTGAAGATGGCAGTTCCTGTCTGTGCAATGACATGCAGAGCTGTTCAAATATGCACTGCTCTCTACATGTCCAAAAGTAGAAGCCTGATTGTTCTTTAGCCACACAAAGTAACCTGAAAGTGAAGACAAAAGAAGCAATTTAAGGAAACAATTATGTGGGTTTTGTTTTTGTTTGTTTGTTTGTTTGTTTGTTTGTTTTTGAACAAAACATTTATGGAATTTTCAAACCCAGGCTCAAAATATTTTACTTTAAAGGATATGATGCCTGAAAATGATTACACCAACAACAATTGAAAAGCTTCAATTTTACACATCAAATCACTCCTAATTCTTCAAGTCAATGTGTAATGGTAACTTCATTGCTGAAATTCAATATTTCTATAAAAGAAATTAAACTAATACCTTATTATTTTCTTTGTGTGCTGTGGATATGTGTGTGTGCCCACGTGTGCCTGTTCGTGGCATGGAGACAAGTATGTGCACAGATGGAGGTCAGAGGTCAATGTCAGTCATCTTCCTCGTTCACTGTCACCTTCTTTCTTGAGACAGGATCTATTCTGAGACACCTTGCCAGCCCAGCATTTTCTTTTAAATGTCACAGTGCATTTTTTCTTTAATAAAAAATCCATTATATTTTCTCCCAGAATTAATCCTCTTTTATGTTATTTTTCTAGTTTTCACATAAAAATCTTCATAGTTTCAGGTGCGTAGAATTTAAAATGCTGTCTTTCTTATAAATCACATGGAAGCAATAGTTATCTATAGTCTTATTAACTATATCTATAGATTTTGTAGTAAACAAAATTATCATCAACTTATTTTCACGTATTTACAACTAATTTGGGATGTTACTGAACCAATAATATTGATGATATAAAGAACAAAGCAATTTTGTGATATATTTTGCAAAAATAAAATCTGAAATCTTCAGTACTGTGAAGGTTAGGACATATTCCTATAGCTGCTAAAATAAAACAAAATAAACTACCAAATAAAAAGCCCCGGTATCAAGCATGGGCTATTTCTTTTTGAGTTGTTGGTCACTGGGGTCCCTTAGGTGACTCCACATAGTATAGTCTATGGCTGTTGCTCTTGACAGACAGAAATAAGGAAGACTAGTAAGAACGCATCTACCAAAGAGATGCAGAAACGCCAAGAATGTCCATGAGGAGTGAAGCCTTGAATCAGTGTCAGCACTCCAGGGAGGTCTTGAAGAGCTAAGCAATGCCATGACAAAAATCGCTAACCAACGTGCAAGTGGAGAACAAAGAGAAAGCAGGATGGACTCGAGGGGAATAAAGAAGAAAATAAACCTCATGAAACAATTTCTGAAATGTTTCTGGTTTCTAGACCACAGGTAAGGGGGCTTAAAATTTGTCACTCACATCAAGGTCACAAGAAAAATACAAACAAACTGAAAATCAACAACTCTAAATGGGTAACAGGAGTTAGAGTTCAATCTATTTCCTGTAGGTTCAGGGAAAATGGATACAGAGACTCTGAAGTTACCAAAGCCACACCTTGCAACTGAGAACATGGGACAGTGGCCATTTTTAAATGTACGTTAACTACTCTACATGCATCTGGCTTCAGTCAGTACTAGCTTTCCACTTTGGCAGGATGTTGGGAGGACACATTTAACTCCCTTTAGCTTTCCTGTCTGTACTCATAGAAATGTAAGAATTTCTTTGAAAGTCACAAAGCAAAGGTTAAAAACTCCATAGAAAAATGAGTTCCCAATCATAGAACTATAGATGTTTCCTTCCCCCATAGCATGCAACCTCTCCGTCAGTCATGAGGGCTCCTGTGTAGTAATATTACAGGGGTCTATATTATTTAAGAATAAACATCTAAAGGAACCCAAAGGCAAGAAAAAAGACCAAAACAAGTGTGTCAAAAAAAAAAAAAGAAAAAAACTTCAGACCTCATCAGCTACAGCAGACAGTAAGGTATCTAACACTGAGTGGGGTCAACTCAGTAACTCAAACTTTTTAACTCTCTTTTATATAAAAAATGACTTTTTGAATTTGCTATTTGGAAATCTTTATGAGGCATAGTGTATGGCCAGAGCTGGTTTGAAAAGAAAAAAATCAAGTACCAGAATCGAACACACGTAAGTCAGGAAACCTTGGAATGATGAGACTGGAAATCTTATGTAAATATAATTGATATGCAAATAGCACTAATAGAAGAAATAGAAACATATAACATGTTGTGGGATAATCTTTTTGAACACTGTGAAGAGGTGTCTGTTTTACCTCACCTGCCTAAGGCACCTTCTGAAGACCAATAGCTAGGGAGTAGAGGATAGGTGGGACTTCTGGGGAGAGAGAGGAACTGGGAGGGGGGATCTGCGAGGCAGGGAATTCACCAGTGAGATGTGGAGGCAGTTTGGCATACAGTATGGAGGAGAGGTAACAAGCCATGTGGCAGAATGTAGATTAATACAAATGGTTTATTCAAGTTATAAGAGCTACTTGGGAACAAGCTTAAGCTAAGGCCAAGCTTTTATACTTGATAAAAAAAAAATCTCTGTGTCATTATTCAGGATCTGGGGACACAAAGATAGTCCTGTTACAGTAATGTGTTGGTTAGCTCATGTTATCTTGCAACAAACTTAGACACACCTGGGAAAAGCGATTCTCAATAAAAATTGCCTCCATCAGACTGGCCTGGAGGCATGTCTGTGGAGCTTTTTTTTTAATTGATAAGTGATGTAGGAGGTCCCAGTCTACTGTGGGTGGAGCCATCCTTAGGTAAGTGGGCTTGAGCTGAGTAAGAAAGGTAGCTGAGCAAGCCATGTGGGCAAGCCTCCTCCTCCATACAGGTTCCTGCCTGGTCCTGCCCCAGCTTCCCTCCATAACAGACTATAACCTGAAATCTAAATAAATCCTTTCCTTCCCAGGTTGCTTCTGGTCTTGGTGTCTTGTCACAGCAACAGAAAAGCAAACTAGAACAGAGAGCACAGGCAGAGAGATGGAAAATTTAGGGATCAGAAAGTAACACTAGTGCACAAATCAATGTAACAGTACTCAAGGATGTCTTTATGGGATTCCTGTGTGTGAATGTGTATGTCTTTGTGTCTTGGCTTATTTTATTTTTATTTTATTTTATTTTTTGGCTCTGTCTCTTCTGTTTGTTTCATCCTATTCCAGTTTGCTTGTTTTTGTTTTATTTTATTTTATTATTCCTTAGATATCTGTTTCCTAGTGAGAGACAGAAAGAAGGTGGATTCAGATTTGAGGGGAGATGGAAAGGAACTGGAAGCTGTAGGGTGAGAGGAAACTGTAATCAGATTATATGTCTGAAAACTTTATTTCCATAAAAGAAGACAGAACTAAATACTAAGGAATTTTAGTTTTTTAATAAAAAAAAATTCAGTGTTTACACAGGTGTGTGTGTGCAGTGTGTGCAGTGTGTGGTTAGGTGCCCAGAGAGGCCAAAAGATGAAGTCAGGTCCCCCAGAGCTGGAGTTCAGGCTGCTGGGAAGCAGCACATGTGGGTGCTGCGTTCTGAGCTCAGGTTCCTCGTAAGAAAGCAGATGCTCTTCACAATTGAGTCATTATCACCAGCCCCCACTTTACATTTTAGCAAATAAATTAGTATTCATATGTGTGTGTTTAAATTAAGACTATTGAGCCAGTTAGATGTCTTAGCAAGTAACTGTTTCTATGGCAAGCACAAGCCTGAGGACCTCCATTTGATTCTCAAACCTACTTGGTAGAGGGAGAAAAGCAAACCCTCACATACATTCTATCACACACACACACACACACACACACACACACACACACACACACACACGCACACACAATGCATACAGTAATAAATAAATAAAATTTTGAATTAAGAATATATATTTAAGAACATGTCAGGTAACGTTTCCAAATCAGTAGGAAAAAATAAAAATAAAAAGCAAGTGATAACTGAGAAAGAGGTCAGGGTGGGAATGGCGGGGATACACATACACGGACCCTAATAACTTACATTAGAATAACGGAAGGACACTCCACACTGCAGTGATGAGAACAGCTGTGGGGGGGTATAAAGGAGGGGGCAGGGAACAGGAGCAGACGGGGAGGGGAAACTGTGTTGGTATGTAAAATAAATAAAAAAAATTAACAAAAGAGAGCAACTGGACTTGATAAAAGGCTTCGCTTTTAATTTATTTAAACTAATTCATCTAGACAAAAAGAAAATAATAAAATTAAAAGGGCCTACAGCTAATGTAACATAATTTTTCTTTTACAGGGTTAAAAACATTATTTTTCGCTTTCAGTATCTATGATGTAATATACATTTATTAATATGTATGCTTATCAACACCTCTGGCTTAAAGACTTACTATTCATCACATAAAGCAGAATTCTATCACTGAGATATAAACTATATTACATTTTATTGGTACCTTCATCATTGCCACTTTGATCTTGTCGGGGTGCAGAGTCCAGTGGAGGGACATCACTTGCTTTTGTGCACATCCAAGAAGTTTGCTCAGCAGTTGCCTCGGTAACCCAGGCACACATGTCAAAGTCAAATCCACAGGTCTGGTACACTAGAGAAGAGAGCAAAGGGCCTTGGTGGATTATTACAGTCTCCTAGAGAGTCTGCTCAACCACAGCTGTATGTTATAATAAACCAAGAGGGCTTCTGCTGAAATACAAGGGCACATTACTATCCTGAACTTTTGGTTCAGTAAAGACTGGGACCCAGGCAGGTGTATCCAACCTTCTACAACTGGGACAAGATGCTTTCATCTACAAAGTTCATGCTGGAAAACTACATAACTGCATTACAAAAACAAACTACATACTATTTTAAGTAATGTTTGTTTGGCCAAATTCATAGCTATCCTAGGGTACATATGACCCACAGGCCAGACACAGTTGCAAGAATACCTAAGCCACTCTACTTTGCAAAAGCTTTTTATTTGATAAAAATGTGATCTTCTCTAATAAGAACTGTTGGCTTAAAAATTAGGTTTCTGGTTTTTCTTGCATCATAGCTTTAGAATAAATTGTAAAGTTTCATAATATTTCCCCTTAGCTCCTTCATGGAGTTATATCCATTAGTTTAATTTACCATTCATCAACAAACCTGAATTTTAAAAGCCAAATATTGCATATGATTATAAGATAATCTTTAATGGTGTGACTTTTTAAAACATCACCTTAAATAGATGTGTTTAATCTTGTTCACTGTTCTACTAAACAGCAGACTTTGTCATCCAGCTAAAACTAAGACATCAATGCCAACAAAGGTTGGCATGTACATGCTCCTATCTCTGGTTTCAGGGTTTTATAAATTGTGTCCATAGCAACAAGATAGGCATCTCAATTTGACACTTACGTCTCAAGCCTTCATCTGCAGAATCAAATCTGTAGAGCTCCATATTTGAACAATACAAGTCCTGCTTGGTTTTTGACACTTCTTGGCAAGGTAAAATCTCATCTGTTAAATTTAGAGAATGGTCACAAGTGAAATGCAGGAGCCCTTGGAAACACATCTCTCTCAGAATGTTAACATTCAATAAATATGTCCTTAAACACTTGCATAGCCAGATTACAAAGTCATAATCAGAAAAAAGAGATAGGGAGAAAAAGACAGAGAGACAGAAGAGACAGAAAGAATAAAGCAAACATGCAGCTGGATCTATAGTCTAATCAGATTGTGGTAGTATCAATGAAGCCTCCAAAGCAAACCATCAATGTCTTGACAGAAGCCATCTACACTAACACTGAAATGAAGAGTCTAGTACTATAACTTGTTCAGGGAACTAATATGGTAGATGGCATCCCCTGCCACTGGAAATGAGCTCTACTCTTGAACTAGCTTTTCTGAAGCCCTTTCACATTATGTTGAGTTTTGTGGTAGAGATTATACTTGGAAATAGACTCGCTCTCCCCACTGCTCATACTGCTACTTGCAGAAAATTCTTACTCTCTGAGTAGGGAATACCGCTTGATATTGATATCTGTCACTGGGCCAGGTTTCCATACTCAACAGTAAATGGTATAGGAACTCTTAAGTCTTTGAAAATTTGGGCTCTAGCTGTTTCAACATTCACTTTCACGTTACTTCTCAGTGTCACAATTTCTTCTTCTCCTTTCTTTTTTTTCTTTTCTTTTTTTCTTGTTGTCATTCCTGGAAAATAACCTTGATGAAAACGCTAACTCTATTGAACCTTCAACTTACTTCTGTAAATGCGACCAGTTCTCACGGATCCCAGCTTGTTTCCTAACTCACTCTTGAAATTGTCCTTGTGATGAAGAAACACAACTCCATTTCTTCATGGCATCGTGATAACCTCTGATGATACTGAATTATTTTCTTATCACTCAAGTGGTCCACTCTGCAATGGCCACCTAACATGTATAGCTCCCTCCATCTGGTACCTCAACTCTAGCAAAACAGTCATGTTTCTTAGTGACACCAGTGAAAATGGGCTGTGTATATGATGGTAATCCCTCAAGATGATACCACATACTGACCCCGGAATCATCTTAGTTTATTTGAGAACATTCCATGGTGTTTGTTCAATGACAGCTTTATCACACTAGCACCTGTCAGCCTATGGTCCTACAGTATCTTCCATTCCGTTCATAATCTGTCATACCTTCATTTCTTTTCTTACAGTTGTGAAGGCAGGATGCCTTTCCCTTTATCTTCTCAAGCACTTCCAAGCTCTCAGCGAAAAACTAAGTATAACCCTCTACCCAGTCTGCCCTGTATTTATACAGCTAATGGGCATAAAGAGAGAACACATCATGCAGACTGAAATAAGTTCATTTTTGTGTCTATCCAGTTCATTATAGCATGACACCCCAATTCTCTTCTCTTCAGTCTTAGACAACCATTCATATCCTCCTCATTCTTTCCCACACCATCATCATTTCAGCTAGTCATCGTGCTTCACACTTCACTGGGAAAATGAGAGAAACCAGAAGAGACTTCCACAAGCCCCACCTCTTCCTGCTGTGCACTCCACATCTTCTGTCATCAGTTGCCCAAGCTCTCCTCTGGACACCCTTTTCAGAAATTGCATATTCTACTTATTTAAGGATTCACTCCAGTAATTTCATCCTCTCTCCTCTACAGCCACATGTTCTCTTTCCTTATGAGATCATTCCCTTTGGTACCCATACAACAGCCTTTCATCCCTCTTCAAAAGACTCAGACCTTCAACTTACTTCTATAAGCACTTCAGATTCTCATGAATTCCAACTTTTTTAATGCTTACTCTTGAACTTGTCTTAGTGAAATTTTTTTCCTTAATGTAAGATTCCTATTATATAAAATCCACTGCTCAGGACACTTGAAACTGCTCGGTGTCATTTTCTACATCTGCAGCATTATGCAATTAAAAATCACTATGTATTACCAAAACATTTCATCACATTAAATAAAATTCCATATCCATTGCTTGCTGTGGGATGGTCCATATGTCAAATTGCTCTGATTGGTCAATAAATAAAACACTGATTGGCCAGTGGTCAGGCAGGAAGTATAGGCGGGACTAACAGAGAGGAGAATGGAGGAAACAGGAAGGCAGAAGGAGACTCTGCCAGCTGCCGCCATGACAAGCAGCATGTGAAGATGCCGATAAGCCACAAGCCACATGGTAAGGTATAGATTTATGGAAATGAATTAATTTAAGCTATAAGAACAGTTAGCAAGAAGTCTGCCACAGCCATACAGTTTGTAAGCAATATAAGTCTCTGTGTTTACTTGGTTGGGTCTGAGCGGTTGTGGGACTGGCAGGTGACAGAGATTTGTCCTGACTGTGGCCAGGCAGGAAAACTCTAGCTACAATTGTTGGTAAGGCTCCATTCTCTCCACAGTCTCAGACACTGCCTCTGTCACTGTGGATTTACTCACTCTGTACTACTCATACAAATGAAGTGATGTGGCACACAGTCTTCTGGATCTAGCTTCTTTTGCTTAGCATGTGTTCATACTGCCTCCATGCTGCAGTAAGAATCATATTTCTCAACCTTTCCTTCTCAACGTTCCCAGTTTCAATGGAAACTGTATCTATCAAGGCTGACTTCTAAGGTGTGGTTTCTATTCACTTTTCAATCCTCAACAAACCATTCAATAACATTGGGCTTACTTGATTGCTCCCTAATCTTGATTTCTGCGGCTTCATTGGAGTGAAGGATGGAAAGATGCAAAATGGAGTATTTTCTAAGCTCGGTTTTCTCTTATGTGATCAGATTTTCACACTGAACTGTAGCTCAGGCTCTATTTCAGGTCTTATCTGGACTCCAACTAAGACATTCTCCTGCTATCTTGGTTATTTCCCTAGAATGATTAAAAAGCACCTACAAAAACTAGGCTATAATATAAAATTTATTTTCCTCTGCCCAAACTTTCTCTCTACAGATGTCTTTTCAATCATAAATAATATCCAACTTGTCCTTGTGTTTCAAGCATGAAGTTTGCAATCTGCCGTCTCTCTTTTTTCTCCTCTTCTCTCCCTTCCTCTACCCTCCACTCTTCCTCAACTCTACTCCCTCTTCTCTCCCCTTCTCGTCCTCTCTCTTGGCATACTCCCCATCAGAAAATTTTCTACTTTGTCTGCAAAACACATACAACACTCCATTAATATTATCAGTTCTGGCTCAAAGGACAGTCATCTTATTCTGGATTTTAGTAACATTTTTGCTTGAGTCATGGTATTATGTAACCCACACTGATCATAAACTCCTGGTCTTCCTGTCTCTATCAACCCCCCCAAGTTCTAGAAATACAGAGATGTACTTCCATGATCTGCTATAATAGTAGAAGCAAAGATGACCTTGAATTCCTGACCCTCCTGCTTTTGCATTTCTCCTGAGGAGAGAGGGGAATCTTTTCAAAGGATGTACTTCTACGAGAGACAGTAAAGTCCTTGCCATGATCTTCACCTAGTAAACCAAGCTTGATCCTGCAGGCTTTTACATTTACATACCTTGCTAATATGCACATGTCTTTTTCTCTGGACCCCTCAGCCTTTCTGTTCAATTACTATCTGTGAATTTAAGGTCAACGTGCTGAGTGTGCTATTTAAAACTTTACTCTCTCACCCTCACCTCTGGCACTTTTTCTTAGTCCTATGTTCTCTTGCTCATCATTTGATAGAAAGTACATTTATTAATTTGCTTGCTGTCTTTTTACCCCAAATAAAAATACAAGTTCCCTGAATGTAATGAGTATTACTTGTCTTTTTGCTATTGTTTACCTCAATACCTAGAAATATATCTTGGCAGAATATAGAGTTAAATACATATTTATTTCTTTAACAAATGAGTAAATGACTAAGATTGAAAGTATTTTGGGATCTCTAGAAAACATCTTTTATTTTATTTGTGATAAAGTAGATCAATTGGTAATAGCAGTTATTACCAATATCTGCATAGTCTGGTTTTTCATAATGAGCATTTGAAAATGATGAATATGCAAATCATCTTGAAAATAAGATACACTGGAAATAAAATTGCACATACAATTTAGAAAATGATGACAATAAGTGAAGCTAGGATTCAACAATAACAATTACCATGAAACAATTAAAATGGTAATTTTGTGGATTCATATCAGTGCTACAAATCCACCCTTTAGAGCTACCACAGTTGGGCATAATTCAATGAAATGTTATATATTATCTTTGATTTACCACTATTTATACAAGAGTTTAAAAGTATTATACACAAAACTAGCAAAATATTTAAGTGTAAATTTCATTTAATTGAGATGTATTTTGTATGGATAGGTATTAAACATTTCTTTTATTCTTTTTCAGTTTAATAACTTTTAGTGTTTTCCCAACCAAATTTATAACCACAAATAGATTTATGTTTGGATATTTTTTGCATACATTGTCAATCAATAAATCTCCAGGAAGCTCATTTTATTTTAGTTTATTCAATACAATGGCTCACAATCATTCATAGAAATACATTCATTCTCTCCTTCCCCTTTCTCTTTCTCTCCTCTCTTTCCCTTCCTCCTCTTTTCCTAACTCCTTCTCTTACATTGTACTGCCATCTCAATTTACAGAAATTCTTCAGCAAGGTCATTAAAATCTCTCATCTTCAATAGAAGCGAGGTTTGCCAACCACCTCAAGGCATCTAGACTGATGAAGTCACATGTCTAAAGAGAGCCATCCTTCAAAGCTTATCTTACAAAAACAGGTTGTGTGCAATTGGCCAGTAATTCTTAAACATTAGATAATGAATTCCAGGTCTGTTGCAGTGAAAGTTACAATTGACATCCAATTTTGACCCTAAAGGTTTTAGATAATTTTTGTCAGTTTTCTTTAATTAATAATGGATTTAAATTAATAGTTATTGGTACTTAAAAGTTTACTGGAAAGCTAACATTTTAAGACGTTAAGTAGGATTTTAGTTGCTTAACTGGATAATATTTATGCATCATGAAGATTCTAATTAAGCAATGATTTGTACATTGGTGTCATTTTACAAATGACACTGAAGTAAAGTCCTGAAAACCCAATCAAAAATATTCACAGAATTTCACACTATTCTGATTATGAGCCACGGCATGCAATCATTATAAAAATTATAATCATCAATTTATTCAAGAATCAATCAGTGTTATTCAAGAATCACTGATTAAATATATTTTATTTCAGCATAGTCATAAGCCTTGATTTCTATTTTGTACTTGCTACGTTTGGGAGACTAAAGATATTTCTTCCAATAAAATGTACAATGAACTTAGTATCTTGGGAAGAGCAACAGCTCTATAAAATGTTATTCTTAGAAGTGGAGGAAATGTCTGAAAGATTTTCCTAATACTATAAAAAGAACTTACTTTTGTTGTCTCAGTAAAGAATTAAGAAATGATAAAAGTAAGTATAATTATATATTGCTATAAAGTTATTTCACAGTAAAATTTAAAATACTCTTACTAAAAAAATGGGGTTGTCTTTGAACATATTATTACTAAGGTATGCATAAACCACACCATCTGTATTTTTCAAATTTGAAAAGCTACCATTGTTTTATAAATTTATTTTTAACTTACCGCTAGTAAATTCAACATTTACTTCTTCTTGATATCTTTTGTCAGTGTTTTGTAGCTTTCTAAGTACAGATCAAACTCATATTTGTTACATGTATATTTAAGATTTATTTTTACTCTACTGTATATGGAGCCATTTTTCTGATGTTGATTTTCAGTGGCTCATTGCTATTACATGAAGACAAATTTGATTCTTCTTCTGGCCTTGTCATCTGCTACTATGTCAAGTTAATTTTCCAGTTCTAAAGATTTTTAAAAACTATATTCCATGAGACTATTTGAATACATTATCCAAATAGGGAAGTATACTTTAGTCTATTACCATTGTGTGCCCTGCTTATGTGTATTGCTCTGTTGTACCACTTGGGATTTTTGGTGTGTTGTTGAATAACTGGTCCTGGGTCCAGTTTTAGGGCAAAGCCTTGTTCTTTCATCATTAGGCTTAATGTTAGCTGTAGGATTTGAGGGCATTTATCATGTTAAATAAGTTCATAGGTCTTCCTAGTATTTTGAAATTTGTCAAACAATTTTTCTGGATCTATAGAGGCAAATGCATGGTCATTTCTTCTTTAGTCTGTTTACATGGTGTCACAAATTGATTGCTTTACAAATATTAAACCAGTCTTGCATTTTGATTGATTGTATTTTATAACATTTTACTGAAAACTTCTGTGGTTCTGTAGGAACACTGACCATTAAAGGGGAATAATATTTTGTATATTTTGTCTGGATTTGTGTTGTGCAGCGTAGACCTTTCAGAATGAGGTAGAACATGATCTCATTTCTATTTGCTATACTGAAAAGAACAAATACAATATTATTTTGGATAAATATTCAACAAAATTTGCAGATGAAATAATGTCTTAGAATTTTCTTCCATGAAAAAGGTTCATTATGAATTTTTTACTAAACACAAAATTCTTCAGGTTATTACTTCCTTATTAATGAATTTTAATAGTTTGTCTTTGAAAGAATCTACCACAAATGAATTGTTACATACAGTTATTTGTAGTATTCTGTGTGGTTAACTTAATATCTATAAGAAGTTTTTTCTTAGTCTCTATTTCACCGATGATATTGGTAATCTATGTCTTCTGTCTTTTTATTTTGGCTAATCTAACAAAACCTTTAGTTTTATTACCTTTTATAGTAATTGGCCATTATTTCTGTAATTGTTTTGTTTATTTCTCATTCCCAATCATTATCAATGTCATCATTTACTTCCCCTATATATGATATTTTAGCTTCTATCTGTATTTGAGAAAGAAACAGAGACAGAGTCAGAGAGAGACAAAGAATATATGTGCCTATCACAGACTACAGTGTTATCAAATAAGGCTGTGATGGTTTAAATAAGAATGGCCCCATAGACTCATGCATTTGAATGCTTAGTCACCAAGGAGTAGAATTGTTTGGTAAGGTTAGAAGGATTTGGAGGTGAGGCCTTCTTGGAGGAAGTGTGTCACTGGAGCTGAGCTTTGAGGTATCATATCAAACTCCCATTCAAGACCTGTTTCCCTATCTCTGCCTGTGGATCAGGATGTAGCTCTCATCTACATCTCCAGCATCAAACCTGCCCTGTCTGCTACAATGCTCCCTGCTGTGATGATAATGGATAAGCCTCTAAAACTAAAGCAAGCTCCCAACTAAATGCTTTCTCTTATAAGAGTTACCTTGGTTATGATGTCTCTTCACCCAAATAGTACAATGACTAGGACAAAGGAAAAATTGTGTTTCCACTCAACCTGATTACTAAAGTCCCAGTCTTCTGGTGGAGGTTAGGATTTCATCATATGACTGAGTGGAGGAACACTCAAATTAGCACTTAGCTCTGAAATTTTAGTCCTTTCATAATTTTGTTTCCCCAGATTGAAGACTTTGCTTGCTTTCTATTGCTGTGGCCCTGAGATGAGACTGTTCCATACAGACATTGCTTTCTACTGTTTTTGTAGTTTAACCACTATATTGTTTAAAAACATTTTTAATAAATGTCAATTGTTAAACATTCATAGATTATTTTGTTCAAGTATATTATGTGGCATTTTTGATGACTTTCTGTGTATGCCTTCTATTCTCATTGGAAGACATGCAATGAATTGTAGTAGGATAGGCCCATAGAGTCAAGAAAATTGGCTCAAACCACTTGCCATGGCATGTACATTATGTACTTCCTTATGAGCCAACATGGAGTCTGCCTGAGGGCCTAGCAACAGGTGCTATCCAGAGTTTCTGATCATGCCTAGCCAATGGGCAATGACCACAGTGTGTCACCAGATCAGGATACAGCCTGAGCGCTGGGAGGAGGGTATATAAGTCTTTCCCCATTACTGAATAGACAAGTCTGCTGTTTGCCTTTCTCCTGACTCCCAGTGTCTATGTCATTGATGCTGCTTCTTCTCACCCCCTCCCCAAGGGAGCCATTAGGACCTAGCAACATCTGGTGCCTTAATGTGGGACTTCTGTTACTTTCACTTTCCTGGTACAGGTTCTGATCATCTCCCTCCCTTCACTGGCAGTGCTGGACAGTGCCCCCAAGATGGTGTGTTTCAGTGAGAAGGCCCTTCAATGTTGTGTGCTTTCGGTTCCTTTGGCACAGTTTTTCTCTTTCTGTTCACCCGACACCTTCACATAAGGGCTAACCCCCAGGAGGTGGAACCAAGGCTTGGCTCCCGAACACCATCCCTCATTCAGAGACACTATATGAGCATACGGCTATGGCCTAAAAACCACAGAAGTCCCCCACTAAGCACAAGACATGAAGGTCCATCACAATTTTCCATATGAACTTTCTCAGTTTTGATGACAAGGGGCTCAGTCCAGACTACAAGCACTAGGCATCTCTGCCAAGGAACATGCCCCTGTCCCTGGTAAGATGGAGAGATCCTATCTCTTTCCAATGGCAACTGCCAGCCCCACTGCTGACCCATGGGAGAGGATATGCTTGTGCTTTTCCTCAGAGTGCCATTATGCCAATATGAGTCCCAGCAAGAGATGTGTACCTGACCACAGATCAGCCTGCTTCCACCAAGAAGGAAATAACCCAGGATGGGTAATGTATATACTCCCCTTTCTTGCTCTTATTGCCCCTCTAAAAGCTGAAGACTTCCCTCATTTTGTTTGATACCTTTTGAGATGAGGAACATTAGTTTAGCACACTGGGAGCTAGCTAAATATATTAAGGGTCCATGGTCAGCTAAGTTTCTATATTATTCATTACAGCTAACACACAAAATTTTCCAGTTGAATCAGAAAAGGGCAGAGGTTATGGCTGTTGATTCTTTATTTTTTTAAAAGGTTTGACACAATGTAAAAAGGCTGTTTGATCCCTTCTGGATTCTCACTTATGTTTTGATTGGCAGGATGGTGCTCTTAATCTTTCTCCTTTTTAAGTGTCTCCCATAGCACATCTGGCAACAATGGGTGGCCACTAAGGCAACTTTACAGGTGTTAATGGCTCTTTGACATCCAAATCATAGCCCTCCACAGGAAGTTATGCATGCCTGGCTTTCTGAAATTCAAAAGGCTACTGCTTGATCTTCCCCACCCAGGGTGATTCCCCAGAGATAGACACTCTTTGAGGGCTGATAGTCAATAATGGGTAAGAGCTTGATTGGCAAGCCAACCTAAGACAGGTATAATCCAGTTGCTGAGCCCCCACCCCCACCCCCCTGAGGTGGGGTCAACAAGGCTGAAGCAAAGAACTCTGACTCCCACTGAGCACCCATATAATAAAATAAAAAGGGTGGATATGGAGTAGGACAGGCCCATAGGGTCGAGGAAATTAGCTCAAACCAGTTGCCAAGGAATGCACATAATGTACTTCCTTATGAGCCAACATAGAGTCTGCCTAAAGGCCTAGCAACAGGTGCTGTCCAGAGTTTCTGATCATGCCCAGCCAATGAGTGATGACCACACAATGCCACCAGATCGGGACACAGCCTGGGTGCTGGGAAGAGGGTATATAAGGCTTTCCCAGTTACTGAATAAACAAATCTGCTGTTTGCCTTTCACCTGACTCCTGGTGTCTGTGTCATTGATGCCACACTTTCTCACCCCCTCCCCTGAGAGAGTCATTAGGACCAGGAACAATGAAGTCTCCTGGTGTAACCATTCATTGCTTTTAATTCCAACAATATTTTCTTTGTTAAAAAAAAAATTATTCATTTTTCATACCAACCAAAGATCCCCTCTCTTCCTCCTCCTGCTCCCCTGAGCCTTACCTCCCCACAACCACCTCTCCATTCCCTCCTCTGAAAAGGTAAGGCCTCCCATGGGAAGTCAGCAAAGCCTGGTACATTCAGTTGAGACAGGTCCAAGCTCCTCCCCCTGTGCAAGGTGTCCCATCATATGTAATGGGCTCCAAAAAGCCAGCTCATGCACCAGGAATAATAGATCCTGGTCCTACTGACAGGGGCTTCTTAAGTAGATCAAGCTACACAACTGTCTCACCTATGCAGAGGACCTAGTCCAGTCCCATGGAAGCCCCACAGCTGTTGGTCTAAAGTTCATGAGTTCCCACCATTTTGGTTCTGTTGTCTCTGTAGGTTTCCCCATCATGCTCTTGATGCCCCTTGCTCATAGAATCTCTCTTCCCTCTCTTTGACTGTCTTCCTGGAGTTGGCCTGGTGCTTGGCTTACATTACTAACAATAATAGAGAGGGTGCCTGAGCTGACCTACCCTGGTAATCAGATTGGTGAATACCCTAATTCTCATCATAGAGCCTTTCTCCAGTAACTGATGGAAGCAGATGTAGAGATCCAACAATATTTTCTATTTGTTTTGAAATACTGTCATTGAAGCCATATATGTTGAAGATTGTGGGTGTTTTGTTTGTTTGTTGGTTGGTTGGTTGCTTGTCTTATTTTGTTTCTGGTGAACTTACCTTTAACCATTATGCAATACAATGTTCTTGCTTAGCACTGCTAATTTCCATTGTATGGAGGCACATTTTGACATTGATATAGCCACTCCACCTTGGTTAGAGATGCACACTGTGTCTTTCTCCATCTTTTTTTCTTTTGCAGTTGTTCTGTTTTATTTACCGAACAGAGCCTTGAGTAGAGTAACCTTGAACTGTGATCCTCCTGCCTCAATCTTGGGAGAGCAGTGACCACAGGAGTATCCCACCATGCCCAGCTTTCCCCTCCCCTTGCTTTTGATTAATATATGTAATTATAGTTAAAATGAGATTTCATAGGATAAAATTGGTTCACCTTTTTATCCTGACAGTCTCTAACTTCTAATAGTAATTGCTCTATAATTACAATGAAATTGGCAATTATATTATTTTTTGTCTACTCTGCATTTATTACTCTGTATTTGCTTATAGCATCCCTTACCATATTTTTATCTCCACTATTTCTCTTGGCCTTTGGGTGTATTATTTCAAAAGTTGACTGTTTTGATACATTCATCTTCCATATGTCTGTTGTCATATATTCATTGTGACTCTAACAATATGCATACTTTAACATTTTCTTTGCTTTTTAGCACTTCCAGTAAATTACAGAAATCTTACAGCCCTAGAAAATGTCCATTAGCTATTTCATGCACTCATTAGATTTGTTAATCTCCTTTCATTGAAGATACAAGGTAGTACAGAGATCTTCCAACGTGTGTGTATGTGTGTGTGTGTGCGTGTGTGTGTGTGAGAGAGAGAGAGAGAGAGAGAGAGAGAGAGAGAGAGAGAGAGGTAAACATAACCATTTATCTCATATACTATCCTATATGCTTTTAAGGGAGAAAATTTCTCTATATCTGGATATTTTTTAAGATGATTCTTCTTCATTTATTTTTGGAATTATTAGTTTTGTTCTAGTTTTGATTTTATGTTTTTGGTTGCACCCAGAAAAATCATCAGCATTTCCTTTTAGAGATGTCCTTCCGGTAATGAATACACCGGTGATAAAAATAGGGAATAAAGAGACAAAATAGATTTTGAAAGACAATAGAAAATAAAAATTTACTCCTATAAACAGATGGATTTTCAGTTTCTAAGGCAAAACTACTTACTTAACTCATAAACTGGTTCCCAGTGCCTATCCTTATTCCAGAAACAAAAGTAAATATTCGGAAGAATTTTGTGCTCCCTACCAATGAAGGTCATCCATATAAGAATTGCCTGACCAATAACACAGTCAAAAATAGCATCCCTTTCTCTCTTTTTCTGGTTCCAAAATTGAGATGTACAGAGTTCATCCCTGAGCCAAAGGGCACAAGCGAAATATCAAAAACATCTCTTTATCCTTGCCTTTCCCAAGGAGAGGAACAAGTTAAGTACTTAGACCTTTCTTTATTTTATAAAGTAATTGAACCTTACTTTTCTGTTTACATTGACTAAACGCATGCCTAAGCCTGGCTCACATCTGAAAGGATTATCTGATGGAAATGCCCAGAAGACATCCCTTTGGCTTTGCCTCCATGTCCCTGATGTTCCCACTCAATCCCACCCTCAGGACTTCAGGAAACTAAATCACTGACTCTCTTTAATTGGAATTCTGCTTCTTGTCCAAGAATCAGGGAATAACCCAGACCCACCTTTTGTAAATGCCAGGTCTATTTTTAAGCATGGCCTTGCTCATTTCACAGAAACTGTGCCGATAACCTAATTTAAAATGCAAGCCCCATCTTCAGTGATCCTCATCTACTAGGTCTGGAGGGAAGCCCAGCACCGATCACTCCCACATGTGGTTCTGATGATTAACTATGTTCAGTCTGTTCCATTACTGCCTGGAGTTGGCTGTTCAACCCCACCGGAAATTTAATGCTTCTTAATTTAACCACCTTTCACATTCCTGCCATTTACAAATGGGAGCTGCACCCCAGTGCTGGTCCTCAGCAGTCACAAGCTACCCTCTGTCCCCAATCTCAACTCACCCTCATCCTGCTGGTTTTTCCTTCCAAACTTTTAACTATGCCAGACAGAAAAATTTTGTTGCTGTTGTCATTTTACTTCATTTTTAAACAAAACATTAAAACCCTCTGGGCCTTCATCTTCAAAGAACACAATAGGTATCTTTACCTGAATCTTCAATGTCTTCTTAAGAAGCCCATGTCTTTTATAGCTTTCCTGAAGGTGACATCTTTATTCTAACACCCCATAAGTTATAAGGTCTACAGTAAGCCTACATACTTTCAATTCCCAAATCTTGCCATTTCATAATTATTTGTCCCTCTGTGTATAAAATGTTTTATTCCATGACATCTCATCTACCTTATCACAACCCTTGCATGTCTGATTCACATTTGTTAAAGACCTAGATCTTGAATTCTAAAGTCATTTTCTCTAATACCAAACCCAGCAATGGTGTAGGAATTTAACACACAAAAGGCATGGTTTTAAAAAAACAAAAAAACAAACAAACAACAACAACAAAAAACCTTGAAATGTGTGCTCGATGGCTTGTGATTAGTAACTTTCACTTCCACAGAATCTGATGTACATTATAAGTAGAATGCCTTATTGTGTTAAAAAAGCATAGACTTTGGTGTTTTCCTATGTGACACCAGGTTTCTCTGCAATGTTTATTGAATGTTATCATCTATTTACTCTCGTTTTTGTTTTGTTTTTTACTTCTTTCCAGAGATATTTGAAGTGGTCACTACAAAATCTTGTGTTTATCTTTTGAATATGTATTATGCCCTCTCTACCTTGGCCTTCAGCCCAAAATGGTGATCTCAGATAATTGGGAAGTTTGCTTTAGTTTCTACAACTAGCAATGGAGAGAACGTTCACATCTGAAATGATCGTAAGGTCATAATATAGGCAAATTTCACTCCCAAGCAACATCCAATGGTGTCCCAGTGGAAATATGTAATGTAAGCGTAATATCAATGGCAGAAGCCCAATAGCAAAGAAAAATTCTATCCAATGGCTGGCCTCCTTGCCTGCTTCTCTTTGAGGATGATTAACTAGATGGGCCAAAAAATACATCTAGTTAGAGATCACTTTTGACAGACCCAAATTTCTGCAGAAAATGAAAAGAACACTGAAGTGGACAGGGTCGGAAATAAATGTCTCATTTAAAAGACTGAACACTGGCTGTATTCTTAATTTAGGGATAACACACCAGGTAACAGAAAGTGAGGGTATGAAGGGAGCTTTGAGCTGAAACACAGTCACCAGTGGGGTACCTTAGTCTACAGTTCTGATTGGCTGCATCCTTCTGGTCTAATCAATGCCACCCTCTTTTCCTGAAACATCTTTGAGGTTGATAATCTGATTATTTACTTCTAAAGATTGATAGAGTGAAATCTATCACCCTGAATTATCTATTTCATGAATCCTATGGGGATTTCTTATTTGATAGACTGTGAGCATTGCTGATACAGACCTTTATGTGTTTCAGTGTTAGGACTGTTACAGATTCCATAAATCCTACATATCTGCAACTTCTACCATACCAGAAATAACAGTGGTCAAATTTCACACACAACACAAGCATCCATTAATAAGACCCTTGTTCTATCTTAGGAAAACCAACATAACTCCTTGGATCCTGAATTATTATCCTAATTTCCATATATTTGAACTAAGTTCAAATATGGAATCACTTTTGGCAAAATCACTTCTATGGTTTATATATAAGTTGAGTCCCCCAGAGGTTTGTGTGTTTGCAGTTTGATCCTCTGTGTGACATTAACAGCTGTTGGGGCCATTAAGTGGGGGATCTCATTCACAGAGCCATTAGAACAAATGTTACAGAGTTTTTAAAAGGATCTAATATAGTTCTTGTGCGATCCCAGTTAGTTCTCATGAAAGGTTATTATGAAAGAGCGGAAATCTACTTTCCTACCTTCGTTTCCTGTCCCATCATATGCTTTCTCTCTCTTGAATACTCTTTTCTATGATGTCATCCACAATGATGTATTTCTGCCATGAAGTCATTGCCACAGTCAAGCATATACCCTTGAACCTCTAGAACTATGAGCTAAATTAACTTGTTGTAATTATATTGTACCTAGTCTCAAGCACTTCATTGTAGTAACAGAAAATTGACTACTAAAATAGCTATTAATGTTCAGATACATTATATTAAAGCACAATGCAATAAAAAGGTAATGTAAAATAACATATGTGTATGTATATATGATCCTTCCTTATTTGATTTATTTTTTATCCTAATCAAATTATAATTTTAATACTGAAATTTCCATTGGAAAAATAAAAATAGGGAATTGAATGTTATCTGATTAATATAATTAAGAAGTCAATATTGATGCCATCTTAGATTTGACATATGAGTTTATCAATGTATTTTGTTTTATTCCAAATGGAGCATAGATTACAACTACTATTTTCTTCCCATTGATGCTTTGCAGTGGATTATCAAACATGTTCTCTAATGAGGCCATTTCAAGGGTGTGGAAGCCAGTTTCCTAATAGCCCCCTGAAAGGCATAGAGCTCTCTAAGTTTAGATTTAGCTAGCCAGTATAAATATCACTAAGAGATTAAAAGCTGATACTAAATCATCCCACTTAATCCGTTATAGCATCAGAGTTTGTGAAAGAGCCTATTTTCACTTCCAGTGTAGGAAAGTCACAGTTAAACAGTGTATTAGAGCAATGAAAAATAGCCACTACTAAAACATCACAAACAAACAGAGCAGAGGAAAGTCATCACAATGCCTAAATTTTCAGAGAATAAGAATCAAGATGAAACAAAAAGTTCTTACCATCTGCAGGCAAGCAACCTGAACTGAAAGATATGTCATCGATAGCTATAACTTCCTCTTGTCCTTGGGTGGCAAGTATTTGAGCTTGAAAAACAACCTGCACAAGAAACACAAAACAAATTAAGAACACAAAGCAAGGAGCATCACTCTGTCATAATGCTATAGAAGAGAGCCTGCAAATAAGATACATGCCACTTCCTGGAAGTACATGACTACCACACAAATTCCAAGGAAAGGGGATCAAAGCAAATGTTTTCAAGAACAAAACAATGTAGCTACCGCTGTGCTACAGATATCTGGTGTGGGCTAGGGGCCATGTCCATGAACTCATGCAGTATCTCTCCTATATCCACCTTTACATTTTGAGTTCCCATACATGCTATATGTGTTCACATAAGTTTCACCTTGATCTCTGGACCTTGGCAACTTGTCCCATTTTTACTTCTAATTCCTCACATTTTATTCACAGTCTTGCCTGAATTGTCTTTCCGTTATCCTCTTGCACATTGTTAGTCATTAATAGAATCAAGCTTGGAAAACTGACTTACTGTGAGTGAGTTTTATGTTATGATGTGTAGACAACCCAAGTCTACATAACAGGAAATATCCTGCTGTGATGAATTTTTGAAATCCAGAGATAAACCACTTCATTTTCTAACTACCTAAATCAGTAGAAAATCAGTGCATTAATTATCTCAACTTTACCAAGGAATGCCAATGGTGCTTGTGGCTTCATTCAAGTGTGTATTAAACATGTGTAGATTGTTCAACCTTTTTATTATATAAACACTATCACTTTAGAAAATCAGTATTCCTTCTTGGGTTAATGTTTAGTATTAATCCACCAAAGCAAATCCCTGTCCTGAGTTGCATTCACTTTTAATCCTATACAACATGCTATGCTAGTATGATTCCTTGCAGGGAAAATGTTGTCTACCATTCTATTAAATATCCAATAAAATATGTGTCCCACCTTAAGTAACCTAAAATGTAAGTCTAAGAAAGTAATATCCCTCACACAAAATAGAAAACTGAAGGATGGTATAGAAAGCAAAATCATGTTGGAAAGACACAGAAAACATCGTTAAATAAAAATTATTTCTAAGAAAAGAAGCATTCTCCTCATATGAGTATGTAAAATAATAAGTATAAAAATGACCCATATAAGGGCTAGAGCAGTGGCTCAGTGGTTAAGCGCAATGGTTACTCTTCCAAGGACCCTGGTTTGGTTGCCAGCACCCACATAGCAGCTCTATATACCTGTATACATTCCTATACACCCAGTTCCAGGGGATCCAACATCTGGCCCCCCGCAGGCATTGGGCATGCAAGTGGTTTGCAGACATGAATTCACACAAAACACTCATATACATAAAATAAAATTAAACATAAAAATCAATAAATGACCCATATGATATGATTTATACAAGGAAAACACGTTATACCTAAAACAGTAACTGAGATACAGTTCAGTGTGAGAGTACCTGCCTTGTAAGCCTGAGTCCCTATTTACTCCCCTCAAAGCTCATTCAGTGCCATGCTGGGCATATTGCTTATACCTTTAATCCTAGATTTTGGGAGGGAGGCACTGGAGGATTAGTAGTTCAAGATCATCCTCTGTTGTATAAAGAGTTGGAGGGCATCCTGAGTTTTCTATCAAAAGAAAAGTATGCACTGGATAGAAAGGAGCAATGGCTGATCTTCCAAAGCACCTGGCGTTGATTCCCAGTACCCTGATGCTAGCACAGATCCATCAGTAACTCCAGTCCCCAAGGCTCCAACAACCTCTTTTCCTTAACCTATTAACTTTCCACAGATATTAGGCATGCATGTGATATATAGACATGCATGCAGGCACTCACCTAACATGCTAAATAAGTACATAAATAAATAAATAAACTGAAGAAATAAAATACAAGACAATACATAATTAACATTAATATTGTTAGCTACTGTTACTATAACAGATATTAAGTTATGAAAGCTATTCTAGGAACTATGCTTGAGAATACAAACTTCAACGTTTCTATAAATTGCTCTTTTATTTTTCTGAGAATGTTTCCAGATGTGTCTGCTTTCTAGCGAATGCCAAAGTTAAGCATATCCCCACAGTCGCCATTTTTAAAGTGAGAAGTAGAAATAAATGTCTGTTTTGTCACTGGTCTCATTTCTGCTTCTCCCCACTCTCTCCCCGCCAAAGGACCACCCATCATCAGAGCTGAGCTGGTATCCCGCCCGAAGAAACACATATTTTACTTCACAAATATCTGTCAGTCTCCCGAGCTCTCCGCCGACGTCCCTGCTGCCGGCCAGGCATTTCCCCTCAAATGAGAAAAGTTACTTCTAATTCATAATACGCTGCACTTTCTCCCCAAATTGAGCCTCTCTTCACTCATCTGCCGACTATGACTCATGCTGCGACTCGGCGATGCTCAAAACTCCAAAATGACCTTTAGAATCGTTTTCTCTTCAGGTCTCATGTCTAATCAGCCAAGACCTATTAAGTCTATTTCCCTTCTAGTCGTGTTTCCATTCTTATTTCCTCATGCCTGATCTATTGAAGCAGCCTTTAAATTACCTTCCTGCCTTAATCCTCTCCTCATTAGAGTTTGCAATAGATATTATATGTTTATTTGGCTCAGCTAAATCACAGGCTAACTTGGTATCACCGAAGAAAAGTTATTGTGAAAACTGGCTGCCATTTGAGCCCCCCCTGCTCAGCCATGGGGACATTTTTCTTTAAAAAAGGGACAGTTTCTTTAAGGGAAATTTACTAACGGGTCTGTGAGGCTACAAAACACAGAGCCCATCAGGCTTAACTAAATGGCCCCACTAAATATATTTAAACAAAAGATTTTTTTCCCCAAGGATGTTGGTTATAATCTGAAAACACAGCTAAAGGAAATAAAACCCCAGGCTAATGAGAAAGAGCCAGGTCCCATGAAAGACCAACACCAGAGGCTGACCTGGCTTGTGGTAGTGCTATTTCTACAAAAAGTGATGTATAATACTCCTGGCTTTATCCAAAGCTTTCTCAAAGATTTTTTTTCTAAACATGTATGTTATTTGGATGGTATTGGGAATTTTTTAAGGGAACAAACCAGCCCCAGAAAATGAACAAAGAGGGGGGGACCAGCAGATCATAAGAGAGATAATGGGTAGGGGTTTACAGCATCTCAGGAGGAAGGCATACCCTGAACTGAGTCAACAATAAAATGAGACAAATTTCTTTTCTTTCGGACGTTTTAGAGAAAAATAACCTCGGAATGGAAATAAGAGATCTACTCCCAGCACGCTTGAGTTAAATGTTGGTGGAAGCTGTGATAACAGATCAATAATAGACCAGAATTAACAACAAATTCATGACCAGAAACTCTTACAATTATGTAATTATATAGATAAATGATATATAGACAAATGATAGAAAGACACATGTCATTAGAGCTAATTCATAGTATATATTCAATTATTTTCCAATCAAGCTCTTTTCTTTCTTTTCCTTGTGTTTTCAGACACTGTCTCCTTACATAGAACAGGCTGGCCTAGAACTTAGATTCTCCTGCCTCAGCTTCCCAAGTGCTGGGTTTATAAGCACGTGTCAGCATACCTAGCTGTCATTTTTTTTTCCATATGAAAGAATATTTACTGATTTCTACACAACAGAATTGACTGCTTTTGGAAGTTTGGATTTTTATCCACATCTTCTCAAATTCTATAGTTAGACATAGTTTAGAAAATTACTATAATTCAGTGACTAAGTGATTGACAGATGAAATCAAACTTTCATATGTTCTAACATAGTGTGTTGATGAGATAGGTTATCAAACTATGTAAAGCTCAAAGCCCCAATGTTAAAATAGGGACAAGTCATCAGAGGGTTCCCTTGAGGGGTCCCTTAGTGGCACAAAGTTCTAAGCCCAATTCATTAACTTTAGTAAATGTTCTTTAGTGTTAGTTGATACTATGCCTTAAATGTTTTCAAAACGTCTATGAAATTCTACCATCTTTGTTCATAATGTCAAGTCCTTATTTATGGATCAGTACATCCTGGGAAATTAAAACACTTCAATTTTATTAAGGGATAAAGGTAGATAAAGGACCCTGGGTGACAACCAGCTTCAGGGGATTTCCCAAACACTCACATTCACCTAGGATGTAGATGCCACTGACTGAAATAACCTCTCTAGGCTTTTCTAAAGAAATCGTATATGGCTTTAAACTATTAGAAGTCAGCATGGAGGGGAAATTGCAGAGAATGAAATAATTCCCAAAACTTTCTAAGTTGCAGAGGCAGCAGATATAATGTAGAGGTGCTGATTACAAAATTCCTGAAATAGTCTTCTCACAAAATCTCTACAGGAACAAGATAGCGGATGAAGATGTTCAACACTGCAAGCTCAACACATCTCTGCAGCCCACCACACAGCAGTGAATGGACATCTGCTCACTTGCTGACAGGAGAGATTAAAGGTTTCTATAGCTTTAAAGCATGGGTACAGCCTCAGCATCTCAGTGGCCATGCAGTCTACTTCTTTTTACAAAGCTTTTTAAGTTACAAGCACTATTTTTTCCATCAATTTAAAGTATTTAGGGAAACACATTAATATACTGAGGAAGCATCTATGATAATTAATTGAAGTTTGCTGCTGCATTTAAAAAAATTCCATGAATAACCTGTGTCCCAGCCACATCTGAATTGCCCTAGAGATGATATATTCTGGAATTTTAAGTTTTATATTTATCAGATACACAATTTGAGCAACAAAATCTATAGTTTTTGAAAATGGGCACATGAGGTAACCAAGGAACTCATTTTGAAAGGTTTTATTGACAAGGTCCAGCAAGTATCACCTTTGCCAAGCATCCAAATCTCTGTTAGCCTACTAATAGAAACTTTGACCTAAAGATATGGACAACTAAATACTAAACATGTATTAACTTGGCAAAGATCATTTAAGACTTTCTTAGTACTCATGGGTTTATAGTTAAGAAAAATGAGTAAGTAATGATTAAAACATGAACCAAAATAAGATTCTCATCTGTCATTAAAATTGACACCAGAGAGAAGGTAATGGGGCAAGTTGCAAACTGCATTCAGTTGAGGTGGCTCATTCTTAACAAAATTAGTCTTGGCTTTACTATGTTGCTTAGGCAGACACAGAGGAATGAAAAGTGCATGGGAAATATACTAGAACCTCCTCTAGCATTGAATCTCATCTCAACCATCACAGCAAACACTGGTCTCCAGGGGAACTCACTGCACACCACACCCAGCTAAAGCCACTGAAACACCAAATATCTGCTCCCTGTAGATGCCAAACATCTCGTAAATTGGTACTTGAAACCTTTCCTGCATCATGCCTAGCACACCCCAAGCACTCCAAGTAAGTCATATTTAAATAAGTAAAGCAATCATCAGAAAAACTTAACTGTGTCATGATGTAAGATTTCTCTCCCCCACATAAATATGGACATTTGATTTCAGTAGGTTATAAATTATCAAACTATATAACTATGTCTAACCATAGAACTATTAAATCTATGCAGCATTTAACCAGATACTAAATTATTTTGCTATCTACTTTAGATAGTCTTCTAGTTTAACAATGACTGAAAATTTCAAGTACAGTGATTTCATGGCATCAACCAAGAAAATATCTCACTTATGTAGATGTCATTCACCATTTATAATAGGCATAGATACCTATCATTTATCCATGCTTTTCCTCTTAGTCATTCTAAATTAGCTGAGGGTTAAATTGAAGCTAATTCATTCTTTAGACCTAAACAACTAGATATATAGCATATATCAAATAAGATATTTTTATATAAAGTTTATTTTAAATGATAATTATTGATAGGAATTTAGGGGCAGTTTACATCTCTCAACCTTCATCAAAGAGGCTTCTGTTTACAGTAGATTGCATTAACACAAACACCTACAAATGGTCAATGTGCAGAGACTAAGGGACTGTTGAGTGTTCATCTCTAAATGGGACATGTATATCAATCCACTTCCCCCAAGACGAAGGGACCATCATGGAATAGCGGGTGGAAGGATTTTAAGGACCAAAATAGTGGATATCTTCAGCAAGTGTTTTTTTTTCTGGGTATGACAGGGCTTTTGCATACATCAGCTCACAGCAGCAGTGACTTCACAAGATCTACACAAGATCAAGTCAGCCAAAATACCAGCATGGATGGGGAAAGGACTCCAGAAACACCACCCCTACCTGAAAGACTATTGGCAATTCATGGCTACTAGGGAAGGAGGAGCCATTTTTCTTCAGGGATCCAGCCCCTGAGAGGCTACCCATACTCCAGCAAATGGTCCTACACACATGGACATACAGGCAGCATTAGTAGTCTCAATTTTTTTTAAGCACAAGAAGTTGGGAGGAAAAAGTGTGGCAGGGATACTGGAGAAATTAGCAAGGAAGAAATAGGGGACTATGTTTGATCAAAAGACATTACATGCATGTGTGAAATTCTCAAGAAATAAAAAAGCAAAACTAAAAATAAAATAATTGATTGCTAAATTTGTCCATAAAACAGGTTTAGAAAGTCATTTTCTTTTAAAAAAAAATGCTTTAAAATACCTCTCATCTTTAACTGAAAAACTTTGCTTGGCCATCCCAAATGCTAAAGTATGCAATGCTTTCCCAAGAAGTCTTATAATAACCATTATATTATAATTTCTGTCATGTATAAGTTTTAATAGGCTGCATAAGTAAGCTTGTCTTTTATAGGCTTGCATTGGATTTAATTCATAAAATTATTTAGGAAAATAAAAGATGTGTTGAAATGAGCTTAACCATGAGATGAATATGGAATTATTCTACTTCAACAGCATTTGGAATTAGTATGTAAATTCAAATCTCTTCATTCATTATTCAAAATTATCCTCTCAAATGCATGAGAAAAGTTAGAGAGAAAAGTGATTCTTGGGAGGAAGAAGTGTAAAGAAAGAGGAGTAAAAAAAGTAAAAGATGAAAATACGAGATTTAAGAAACTGAGGAGCTAATTTCACAGGACTTTATAGAATTATAGTTAACCTTTACATAACTGTATCTTAAAATATATCAATTTTAAATGAAAACACAAAGTCAAAACTTCACAATGAGATTGTCTGTTATCATGACTGGCCATTCTAATTTGCACAAGTCTTGAAAATTATGGGAACCCCCAGTCCCTGGCAGATAAATTGGCCATGTGACCTTTTTAATTGACCTGTTCTGAAATCTGGGTTCTTAGGAATTTTCCTCCAAAGCCGTATTTGGAGATAGAAGTTTACCTGAAACTGCTGTGAGCTCTGGATTGTGATGACATTTCTCTCCCACTGACTCTGGAGTACCTCTGTTTTCTGCCATACAGGCTGAATAGGACTGTCACATGTGGTTTGAAGGCCTGCTGTCAATTTGTCATCCTGGTGACTGGAGAAGTCATAAAATGTAATCTGTAAGGAATAATTGATATCCAAATAATTGCAATAAATGAATCATTAAGTGTGCCAGAACTTGAAATGCTTTGTGTTTTCAGATACCTGACAAACTTGCTGGTCATTAGTTGGAAGGAAAATTCTGCTTCTTAAGTCTGAGGAGGTGGAATTCACTCTGGAGACCAATGTGAGAAAATTGGCTGTGATAAACAAGAATTACCAAATTAGACTTAAACTGATCGCTGGCAACCTTTTTTTAAGAACTAGAGGTGATTCTGGTACATATACTCATGGAGTCAATATAACTGTGTTTAAAGGATTAAAGATTAAAACACACTAGTGAACTGACTGACATTTTTACATTCTATATTGTCCATTTAAAGAGATAATCATGATTGTATGCATTATAATATTACTATAGGCAACAGTTCAAAATATAATGTAGTCATATTTGACATAGGAAGTAAAAACTCCATAAAGAAGTTATCCAGGAAAAAGGCAATTCTGGGAATGCCTATTAAAATAAGCACCTCAGCAGCAAATGCAATGAGAACATTGGTTTTTATGCCTTTGTTTCAAAAGGTGACATGCTCCTAGCTTTTTGCAGAAGCACAAGGAACAGCACTGAGCCCTGATATTTTCTCAGGGTATTATATTGTGGTAATAATAAATATACCACTGTTTGGAAACTACTAATAAAATTAAAACATTGGGTATTCCCTAGACTGCCAGAGAGTCCCTGATGTGCTTTTCCAGGGTCATCACAACTGATATGGAAGCATCTGTTATGTGACACTCTGCTTGGTACACTGATGCTTGTCAAAAGAGAGGAAAAACAGTGCTGACAGTGATTATGATGACCTATCTATCCAAGTCACTCAGTGGTGTTTTAAAGCCAGAGTGGAAGTCAAATCTAATTGTCATATCATTGAGTCAAGCAATACTAATATTATGAACCCTAGCAAACCTCATCTTTTCTGGTATTCTGGTGGAACAATTGGACAGCCATTAGCTTGCTCTTAGAGCAATAAACTGATGTTGAGAAAATTACTAATTAGCAAGCATAAGTGTTGGGAGACCCTACTGGTCAGAGGTTGCAGTCTATCATGGCCTGGTAACTTTCTCCAAGCTCAGCAACACGAAGGACCTCTTCCCCAGTGAAGCTTCCTGCCCTCTATCTGCCCTTATTTGAAGGATGTCTCTAGGCCTGGATGCCAAACTTATCTCTAGCATGACCCTTGGCATAGTTCCCTGCTAGAGGCTTTCTCCCTGTTGCTTATATGGTAACTGAGACTTATACTAGGAGCTTTGCTATAGGACCCTACTGCCATTTTTTTTTAATTTTATAATTTAATTTAATTTTACGTATCAGCCATGGATTCCCTTGTTCTCTCCCCTCCCGTGCCCCCCACCCCCCCTTCCCTCCAGCCCACCCCCATTCCCATCTCCTCCATGCAAAGACTCCCCTGAAGATTGAGTTTAACCTGGTAGATTCAATCCAGGCAGGTCCAGTCCCCTCCCCCCAGGATGAGCCAAGTGTCCCTGTATAGGACCCAGGTTCCAAACAACCAGCTCATGCACTGAGTACAGGACCTGGTCCCACTGCCTGGGGGCCTCCCAAACAGATCAAGCCAATCAACTGTCTCACTTTTCCAGAGGGCCTAATCCAGTTGGGGGCTCCTAAAGCTATTGGTTCACAGTTCATGTGTTTCCACTAGTTTAGCTATTTGTCCCTGTGCTTTTTCCAATCATGGTTTCAATATCTCTTGCTCATACAATCCCTCCTCTCTCTCACCAATTGGACTCCTGGAGTTCCACCTGGGGCCTGGCTGTGGATCTCTGCATCTGGTTCCCTCAGTCATTGGATGGGGTTTCTAGCACGACAATTAGGGTGTTTGACCATCCTATCACCAAAGTAGGTCAGTTCAGGCTGTCTCTCCACCATTGCCAGTGGTCTATTGTGGGAGTATCTTTGTGGATTTCTGTGAACCTCTCTAGCACTTTGCTTCTTCCTATTCTCATGTGATAGGAACATGCTGTTTAATGAAAATAAGGGTTTGTCCCCAGACTTCCCAATCCTATATATTTCCTATATTATGGAATAGAATTGAGTTGTCTCACTGAAGTCATCTCCTGGAGGACTATCTCTGTCATCAAAGCCAGTTGAACCCTGCTACCTCCACTTCTGCTCCCTCACCACCTCAATGATCGCCAGCAGATGAGCCCAAGAAGAAGGAGAACCACACATAAGCAATGTGGATATAGTGTTAGTTTTAAACAAAGTATTAGCTCTATGAATGAAATTCAATGGGATTTAAATTATTACATACAAACATAACATATATATATATATATATATATATATATATATATATATATATATTCCCAGACCAGCATATCAAAAAAGGGGAAACATACACACCAACACATACTGCACACACACACACACACACACACACACACACACACACACA
>CABHPH010157118.1:0-17091 GCA_902168325.1 Peromyscus nudipes
CTATATTTCCTGCCTGGCTACTGGCCAATCAGAGTTTTATTTATTCACAACATACAGGACATCCCACTGCAGAATAGATTAAATAAAATTTTAAAACAAAATCAATTTCTTGTCATCTTTTACAACTAAATATTTTTGCTTAAAAAAATCAGTTGGGACGTTCTAGTGGAAACATATTCTGGATCATCAGTTTATATGAAACAGAAAGAAAAAAACCAATATTACCTAAGCCATGACATTCCAATGCTCACAAAACATGTTTCACAGCTAAAATTTTTTTGTAGCTACTCAAAATGTGAATTTTCTTGCACTGCAATTCATGTAAAACAAGAAAAATAATCCCCTGATTTATTATGGGCTACAAAACAATTAATATGGATCCTCTAGAATTATATGTCAGAAATGCATATTTTGGTTTCTATAGCTGGCTTCCTGGGAGCCTGGATGTAATTTTGATAAAATGACACATGTTTCAATACTGTTGCATTACTCTTTCACATAACATATATGCTTATTTTTCAGTAGGAAGACTCTACAGACAATGCCACTTGAGAAAATGGATGGTATCAATTTATCAAGGAGCTTTAGTTGAAATAATGAGGTTCTGATGACCAGAATTAACTTTACTCACCACGTGAATCATCTGCCCTCGTGACCTGTTTTTGCTGTGCTGAACTCTAAAGAGTTTCTGAGCTTTGTGACACAGTGTACTTTCCCAACATGCATTTGGGTCGTTTCTTCTACCATTGCTGTCACTTCTATTTCATTCGTTGCTTTCCGCCTCTCTACTGCATGTATGTGTGTGTGTGTGTGTGTGTGTGTGTGTGTGTGTGTGTGTGTATTTTTGGGTGCATGTGTGTATATGCGTACGTGTGTGATATGTATGTACATATGTTGCTCAAACTCAATGTGCATCCAGATCACATGTGATGACACTCTGCTCCCAGGGGAAGGGCTTTTTAGTTTTTTGGTTGGGGTCTGTTCACTGCCTACTATAGCTGCCTCATGTCCTTTCAAAGCACATCTCAAAGGTCCTTGAGACCTTACCTATATAAATTTCATATTTTGTTTTTGCATTTCCAAACATCTGTGTGTGTGTCATTCAGAATGTTTCAACCACATTACCTTGAGTGATAATTTGTGAAACAGAAAGTAAGAAATTTAAAGACAAGATTTGTGTTTTATTTTATTCTATATCTCCTTTAAACCCTGTAAAACATTTACATGGAGTAAATGTTTAATAAATTTTATTTACATTCAATTATTTGAAATAGTTGAGGGAGTTTGAATTCATAATTACAGTTTTGATTTCTTGTAAATCTTTGGTTCTCTTTTCAGAAATGTTTGTTTAAATTGCAAATATCAAACATTTATTATTATTATTAAAATATTAAAACTCAAGTGATCTTATTTAAAATTAAAAAGAAAAATGCTAAGTAGTAATGAATGTAAAGAAAGTTAAACTTTATAGGTAAAGAAAATCCTAAATTAGTACAATTAAATGGACAAGAGGTAGAGTAAGGGTAAGGTAGGTGTGTAATTGACCTGGGTTCTTTCACACGACGTGATGCTTGAGATTTACTTTGTGTTCTTAGTGAAGTGGCAGCAGCCTTAGCTGGTCCCCGCCCTTGTGTAGGAAGGAGAGCTAACATTGTTAAGAGATGAGTGTGGCTGAAGCTTTAGACAGAAATGAAAAAACTGCCTGCTGAGCCCTTCACAATCCTGATGATCTTACCACACACTGAGCGGTGTGCTATGGTGCAGAATTGAAAGTCACATGTTTCTGTCTCACAATCAGCTGAAAAATCTTGTGGGAGAATCTGAAGTTGGCGATCGCTATCAAAACAACGAAATGAGTAACTAGAGAGGCCTTTCGTTTTTCTTTTTCTTTCCGCTGTCACTGCTGTGGGGGCCCACAGAGGCTTCCGGGTGAGACCTTACTCAGGGTCAGAGACTCTGAGCTCGCTTTAGCCAGCCGGGCTGCATAAGGGGATGATTTGGCCAGGGGCTTGTTTACCAGGTATTTGGAAGGGTCTACACTTGGCGGTATGGTGGGTGTGCTTTGATCTTGTAAGGGGGAGGTCTTTTGCCTCTCCCCTTGGCCTATTATAAAAAGCCCTTTTGAATAAAGCTCTGGGCGGCTGGGTATTGACCCAGGGCCCTCCCAAAGCTATCCTGTGTCTCTGTCCTTCTTATCGTCTCCTATGCTTCTATCTAATTATTTCCTCATTCCTGTCTCCTCCACCCAAGAACCTTTCATAAGGTGAGAGTAAGTCAGAGCTGGACTCTGATAGACTCCCACACACCATTCAAAGAAGTCTTTACAGACATTTAAAAAGGGTTTTAAGTATTAAGTTCCACTACCAACAAGTGCGAATATCACAGTGACTGTCCCTTCACATACTGTGGACAATCAGAGCCATAAACCCCTTAAATTCTTTCACTCTGTAGGCATGTTGAAACTTGGACATTGCTACACAATGATGCTGTTTACAAAGTTCATGGTCAAGAACTGTGTGATCAAGTTACAAAAACATCAGAACAAATTTTTAGAATGTTTTAAGCTTATAGTTTTAAGTCTGTTATGTTTTGAATGCCTGACAGTTGTGGCAGTTTTAAGTGTTACAGTTCTGAAGGGAAAGTTATCCTGGCAGGTGGGAGCAAAGGAATACCACAAAGTCACACTGCACAACAAACCTCATACAAGAGATTTTGTGGGAAAGACACAGGAGGGTGGCTGCCTCTGCCTGGATGAAGAGCAGCAGGGAACTGAGCAGAAGACAGGGTTTATAAAAAGGGCTTCTTGGGGTATGTGTGTGTGGAGCTTTCCAGGGTGGCCTGGGGTTGGTGGGATTTTTGTGGCCTCATATTTGGGCAAGCTCACGGATTGGTGGGATTCTGTGGCTTGATCCTGGGATAAGCTCAAGGATTGGTTAACCATTGTTTTGGCCCTGGCCTGAGGCTTGGGGTCAAGTCAGAGGCAGGGTGTTCTTTCTCTAGCCCTTTTACCCAACAGGAGTCTAATGCCTCCATCTTGTGGCATCATTTTGTCTTCCCTCCCACTGATTCTTAGAACCTCCTCGAGTTGATGTTCCTTCATTCTCAGCTCTTTTAATTTGATCCCTACTGAAAATGTGCAAGTAACTGGCTTTGAGGGTAAGCCATCCATAGGTCACTGGCTGAGCTTCTTGTGGCAATAATAAAGGAAAGCCCATCAGTCTCTGTATAAGACAGTTTAGTTCCCACTCTGGAAGGACACTAACTGCCATCACAAAGGACTTGTGCTTCTTCAGATTCACACAGAAATGTCAACTCCAGAATATGGCCCTTGTCTAAGCTGGCTTCTGCAGTCTGGGTGGCAGAACTTAGAGGCAGAGGGATAATCATGGGAGAGCTACTTCTTGAGCTCAGTTGGTTTCCACAGAGTTGTCACATCCTACTCTGGTTCATAGCATACTGTCCAGGACTTCATTGCATGCCCATACTAGGTTGCACAGCAGACTAGGTGAGTTCTTCTTTATTCTGCTGTCTACGTTTCCAGTTAAAATGGTGGGACGATAGGCTGAATGTTGGGGGTCAACTAGTGCTTCTGTTACTCCTTGCTCAAAATTCTTGCCTGAAATAAATTAGTTTTGTTAATAAATTATAATGTACTAAATGAAAACAAAATTGAGTAAAAATGACCCAAGGTCTAAGAACATTTAACAATTTAGACTCCTATTCCCCATTACATAGTTCTTTTTTTTTTTTTAAATATGTGTTTATGTTTATCTTATGTCCAGGTGTTTCACCTGCATATTTGTAAGTTCACCACTTGAGGGCAGTGTCTATAGAGGCCCAAAGAGAGTGTTGGATCCCCGGGAACTGGACTTACAGATGGTTTGCAGCTGCCACATGGGAGCTGAAAAGTGAACCCCAGTCCTCTGCAAGAGCCGTGAGCCCTCCGACCTGCTAAGCCATCTCTCCAGCCCCACCTGTAGGTTCATATCCAGGCATGATTTATATATTGTTAAAATTAGTAGATCGGTCACGGTTCTTTTCTCATTTGGTGCTATAAAGTGCTTTTTTATGTTATTACAGAACGTCATTATCTATTATTAAATATGTAGTGAATATTTTGCATATATTATTTTTCCTTATTTAGATTAATTTTCTTAACCTATCTACCCACCCCACCCAAAGGATGGCTTGGTGAAAGAATTAGGATTATTTAATGAGTTTTGAAGCACAATAAAAAAATGACTTTCTAAATGAAATTATATCATCCTTAAACCCCAATATTCCATCTACAGGAATAGCAAGGCTGCCATGGTTTGAAACCAGGTGTGACGTTTTTCCTGTCAAATGTTTGCAGAAAAGTTAAGCATGGAAGCATGTACCTTAATTTTGAACATTTGATTCCAAACTCTATCTGAAATGAGAATAGTTGAAGACATGAATTATCATGAAATTTAGCAAAATCTAACATACAAATTCCACCAATATTTCCCCCTTCACATTCTCTTTCAAAATGAAAATAAAATGAATAGTTAAAATTCACACAAAATATTAGTGCAATGCAAATATTTGGACATATACAGTCAAGGAAAGGTTTATTTTAATGATTATTCTCTGACTAGTTTCCTCTCAATTAACACACACACACACACACACACACACACACACACACACACACACACGACACGCAGACACACACACAGAGACACACACACAAACACACACGAGTGCATGCACACATACACTCTGATCCTCTAGGTTCTAACTCTTTGCTGCGATTGTGTGGTTCAATCTATCAGAAACTCGCAGTACCTGTCCCTGCCCACACTCGGCTGGAGGAATCACAATTTCACAGTTTCGTTCCCAGCTCTGCCTTGCAGGGCTCCTGTCATAATGAGTTTCTGGCTATGGACATGCAGGTAGAAATCCCAAACATTGGCTTCTCAACAGGGAAGCAGTGAAACATCAGAGGAAACAGCAATTAGATCAATATATAATAATAATACAACAGCTCTAGAATCGTTCCCTGTACTCATATGTATGTTACTGCAATAGTATATATTTTTTTCCTGCCCACATCATTTCTGAGCACAAATCTGTACAAGTTTAAGTTGGAGGAAGCAACTGAGAAATGAAGGTAGCATGCATTATTTATTTATTGTGTCACTGGGCTTCTTTTATTAACTAGGATAAGAGAAATTATCAAGACCAAGATTTTAATCAGCCATAACATTTATGATGCAAAACTATTTCATGAGTAAGATTTTTTATTTTAAGTCTGTTAGTAAGGAATATGAAAATAAGCCACTATAAAGACTATAAGATTGAATACAGGGTAATAGGACATATTCAATGTATATTTTGTTGTATTTATCAAAAAAATATGGTCATGGGTCAAATAGAAGTGTCTAAAGCTATTTTAGCAAATTGATGTCATAAGTACAGACATTCTTCCCTCTAGATGGGTGACACATGCAGATATGACATTAGACTGGTCACTGGTACTCCTTTCCCACAGATGGGTGATGTGTGCAGATGCAATTGAGTTGAAGGCAATAACTGGGGTCCCTGCTGTTCCTTCCTTTATTCATTCTTTGTCCCTGGGCAACTTCCTTAAGCCAGAGGAAATTGATTTTGGCACTGTTTTCCCCTGTGTAGACAGTCTCTGGATTTAACCATGCTAAAGTTGATACTCCATCCATATATATGTTTATATATATGAATATAAATATATATATTTATATATATATATATATATATAAAATGTTTTCTGCTTTTTGGTAGGTATTAGCATGTCCAGTACATTGTGCATATACATGAAGACATTCACTCAAAGGCTTCTCCATTTTGACACTTCAATTTATTATAGTTGAACTTTTTACTGTGTTGGGAGAATTTGTGATTGTTCTTTTTACCTTTTGGCTCTGGTGATAGAATGCATAGCCTTGCACATGCCAAGTTTTTCACTGCTAAATAATATCCTCACCACAGCCACCAGTGTTTTGGGAATAATTTTCCTTTGTGTGCCAATAGGAAGTGGACTCACACTCTAGGAACAGCTTCCTGGCTCTGACCTGATTCACTAACTCTCACTTGCTTAGTCGCCACTAGTTTCAGAAGGAGATCTCAAATCCAAAGGGCACTGGGCTATTTGTTTCATTATGATTATTGATAAGTGCTGGGAAAGTCAAAACCATGAATGTTCATTGGTACTGTACCCATGGGAAATGGGAGAAAAAGTTACCTCAAGTTACTGTCCAGAAATGGGGCAGCAGTTGATGGCCACTTAAAAGCGAAGTTCCCTAGTACTGTTTCCTCAAGAAGGGAGGTGTGTGTGTGTGTGTGTGTGTGTGTGTGTGTATAGGTAGATAGGAGGTAGCTCAGTGCAGCGCACCTCTCTAATATACTCAAGGTCCTGGGCCTGATCCCTAGTCCTCGGAGCAAAATAGGAGAAATACAGGAAGGGAGAGTTGAGATAGAGATTTTAATAATTGTTATTTTCCTATTTTTATTTATTCGAGATCTGGAAACTCAGTAAGTTGATAGTGAACCAATTACCTTTGGGGACAGAAGAAAAGGAAAAAAATCATGGCTCTCTTTATCTTGGTATGTTAGACAGAAATCTGTAGAGATCCCTAAGCAAGAAGGTATTTGCTCCAGGTGGTGGTGGTGGTGGTGCACGTCGTTAATCCCAGCACTTGGGAGGAAGAGGCAGGAGGATCTCTGTGAGTTCAAGGCCAGCCTGGGCTACAGTTCCAGGAAAGGTGCAAAGCTACACAGAGAAACCCTGTCTCGAAAAACCAAAAAAAAAAAAAAAAAAAAAGAAGGTATTTACACATGATACTGGGTGACAAAGGGAGTTTTCTCCGGTGGCGTGTAACTGGGCATATCTACTACACTCCAGGGCAGGCCTCATGCCCAGCAGTAATTGGCCAGCACAAAATGGACTTTACTTTGCCTGTGTTTCTTGCCTTTGTTTTTGTTTTGTTTTTGTTATTACTTTGTTCATTTTGATTTTCTTTCTTTTTTTTTGAGAGACAGACAGAGAGTAAAGATAGGTGGATAAAGAGGAGCAGAGGATCAGGGAAGAGTTGGGGAAGGGGAAGGAATGGCATTAAAATGTATAGTATGAAAAAATAAAATAAAATAATTCTCCATCCTCTAGAGCACACCATCTTCTCTCCAGTGTAAATAGAGTGGATGCCACTTCTGGGTTTAGGTTGCATTATGTGACAAAAGTGGAAGACTGTGCTGACTGATTAAGGTTGCAAATCTGGTGACTTTGAGTTAATTACAAGGAATGTTACCCCGTGAGAGCCTGATCAAATCATGAGTGCCATTAAGAGATGCCTATACCTCTCTAGTATTAGACATTTAAGCAGCAGAGATGTTCAAACTGCCATTATATAGACAGGGCAAGATGTCAGGCAGCAGATGGCTTCTGGAAACAATAATGCATGGATGACAGCCAGACACAAAACAAGGACCTCTGTTCTACAGCTATAACATGCTAGATTCTGCCAACAACCAGCTATCTCGGCCAAAGACCCCAACTTGGACAAGCACTCAGCACTATGTAGTGCATTGATTCCACTGTTAAGACCTCCCCAAAATAACCCAGTTAGCTAAAATATGAACTCATAAAGACTCCGATAATACCTCTAAGTTTGCAACAGAAAACTGATACCTTTAACTTAAAAATATCTCTTCCTTTTCTTTTTCCTCTAAGGAAAAAAAACCACACATTTTTCTTTAAAGTTGACTGTCTCCTTTGGGGATATCTTGATGTACTATGTCTTCAACCTATATTGTAGCCACGACTCTAGAAACCATGTCTGGTCTTATTTAGCACAAGCCTACATCTTTGTCATGTCCTTCTTCAAGGATCTCCTCAACTGCATCAAGAAGAGTCCTTGTCTGTAAGTATCTCTTGAATTCATCATTTCTCATTCACTGAAAACTGGCCTGCCCCTACTAATACACAGGGACTTTCTTTTACGTGCTTGCCTGTGACATTTTTGCTACTAAGCACAATAGACACTATTTTGTTATTGCTCTTGGCCAGTCAGTAGTGTCAGCAATTTCTCTTTCAAACCATTTATTTTACTTTGAACACATTTTCCTCTTTTTTTCAATGATTTCTCTTTTGTACTGAACATTAGTAATAGTAGGCATCAACACTCACTTTCTTCTTAATTTAACTCTTCTCCCTGAACAATGATATCTGTCCTCTTCATTTCATTTGCCATGAACATATGGTAATAATCAATCTAAGTCCAAATATTTTCTCTTTATTTTAAATACACATGTCTATTAGCTTAAGAATGTTTCTGTTTTGGTGGCCAATGGTCATTCTCTCATATACATAAAGATCAATTAACATCTTGCTGGGTTTGAGTTTTGTTTCATATAACTCCGATTTTGGTGGCTCTCACCATCGTTTACCTATTTAGGCAGTCTGAGGAGCTTGATATCTGTATAGCTAGAGGTCTCAATAGGATGAGAACTGATAGAATATATATATATATATAATGTATACAAATAGAATAAATATGTATAATAAATTCCATATATAATTTATTAGAATGTACAGACTGTGGGCTGGGTAGTCCAACAATGGCTGTCTGCTGACTGAAAGACCAAGGATCTGGGACTTACTCAGTCCACAAGATTGGATGTCTCAAAAGTCACAATATGGTGCTGGAAACCTACGGTATTCCCAGAGGGTGCTGGTCTTCAGTTCACTTTGGTATGGGAAGAAGTTGGTTCGAATACCATTGAAAGAATGTCTTCATAGTAGGATAGATAAACTTGCCAGCAAGAGAGTGAAAGAAAGTATAAAAAAGCAAAAGCTTTCTTTCCCCAAATCATTTTGTTTGGGCTGCTCTCAGAAGGTTTGGTCCAGATATATGGTGGGACGTCTAATCTCAAAGAATCAATCAATAAAGTCCCTTACAGGCGTGTCCAGCTGCTTAGATTCCAGATGTAGCCAAGGTAACTAAAATTAGCCATCACAATATCTTACATTAACCTCCTGTTAGACTTGCCTTTGTCATATCACTGGCAGTTATTCATTTACCAAATTCTGCTCAGTCTTAGTGTTTCTGTTCACATTTAATGTTTTATTTTTCCATCTGAAGCCACTGATACCTCTCAATATTTCACGATGTCCACTAAAGTTATTTCTGTTTTTAATCTAGACAGTTTGTGTCATTGCATTGTCTGAAGTAATTTTAGAATACATGTATTTGATTATATCACATTCCTGCTTGAAAATTTAATGAATCATTTTTTTGTTCTGTGTATAATTCCCAACTCCAGCAGCGTACATTAACCCTGCATCTCCTTGCCCCAATGGCTGTCTCTCCTTACCTTTACAACTCCATCCTTCACTCTAGTCATGTTTCTTTTAGCACTCTACTTAAAACTAAACAAACCCTGGGATATACATCTTCTTACCACCATCTGTTCTGCCTAGAAAGCACTTCCTTCCTTCCTTCCTTCCTTCCTTCCTTCCTTCCTTCCTTCCTTCCTTCCTTTCTTCCTTTCTTCCTTCCATCCTTTCTTTCTTGTTTTGTTAAGAAGGTCTACTTACTCCTGACCATTAGCTTAAAGAGTCCACCTTTGCTCCATTAAGCCTGTCTTGGGTATTCTTCTATCCATTACAGCACTGTGCTCTGTGATCTTAGACTGAATTGGAGATGAGTGGGTTTTCTCTATTTTACATAACATCCATTTAGAGTTATCACTTCCTTCCCAGACCATCAATTCCAGCACAATGCATGATGCTCCATAAATATTTTAGAAAAAAACATTGTTATGTCAATAAGATGTGTTAATATTGTAAAATGTACAGTTTTACACATGTTGAGAAGTTCCTGTTTTCAATGATAATACATCTCATATAGTAAAGCTTTTAGCACTTCCACAGAGACAGCACAGATCAGTCAGAGGGGCTGAGGACACCAGGAGAACACTGTCCACAGAATCAACTGAGCAGGGCTCATAGAGGCTCACAGAGACTGAAGCAATGACACGGACCTCAGACATGAGTCTGAGTGAGGTCCTCTGTGTACATGTTATGGTTATGTAGCTTGGTGTTCTTGTAGGACTTTCAACAGTGGGAGCTGGGGGTGTTTGACTCTTTTGCCTACTCTTGGGACCCTTTTGATCCTACTGGTTTGCCTCTTCTAGCCTTGATATGAGGGTTTGTGCCTAGTCTTACTGTGCCTTGTTATGCTGTGTTCAGTTGATATCCCTGGGATACCTGCTCTTTCTTGAAGGGAAACAGAGGAACAGTAGATATGGGGGAGAGAAGAGGTGATGGGGACTCAGAGAGGTGGAGGGAGAGGAAACCGTGTAATAGTACTTTCTCATCAGGATCTCCAGCTCACAAATAATGACATGGAGACTTATTATTAATTATGACTGCTCAGCCTTAGCTTAGCTTTGTTCCTATGTAGTTCCCATAAACTTAAATTAACTTGTATTTTTTAAATCTATATCTGGCACGTGGTTCATTATCTTACCTCTGTACTGCCCATCCTGCTTCATTTTCCACATCTGGCTGGTGACTCAGCCTTTCTTCTTTCCAGAGTTCTCTCTCTGCCTGGAAGTCCCACCTCTACGTCCTGGCTGTTCAGCTTATTTTTTTTTTCAAGACAGGGTTTCTCTGTGAAGTTTTTGGTGCCTGTCCTGGATCTTCCTCTGTAGAACAGGCTGGCTTTGAACTCACAGAGATCCGTCTGGCTCTGTCTTCTGAGTGCTGGGATTAAAGGCGTGTGCCAACGCTGCCTGGCTGGCTGTTCAGCTTTTTATTATACCAATCATAGCAATATGTCTTCATACAGCATTCAAATATCCCACAACGAAACTGTGAATAGGATGTAACGTATGAGAGAAGAATAAATAAGAAAAATAAAGTTAAAGCAACTTGATAAATGAAAAGAGAAAGCTATTCAAGTCTAAGGCATCACGGTTACAAATAATCGTATCTAATTTTACCACGTTGATTCTTTTTTGGTAAATTCATGAGTTTTCTCCACAGCATGAGAAACACTGAGTTCCAAAGATAGTCTAAATTATTTGGGGACAAATAAAGGTGTCTGTGGTTTGAATGTTTAAAAAAAATGAATCAAAAAACACCCCACAAAACAATAACAATAAAACAACAACGAAGAAAAAAAAACCCACAGAGATCACTGTGCATTCAGTACTTCCTAAAACTGACATTATATAGCCAAATACAGTTCAGACATTTTTTCCTAAAGAACCTTGAATTCTTGTCTAGTCTGCTTTCATAATTCAGTTCCAATGTGGATTTTTAAATATTACTTGGTGTGTGTGTGTATGTGTGTGTGTGTGTGTGTGTGTGTGTGTGTACATGTGCTAGGGCACACATGTGGAGGTCAGATGATGAAAAGTTGGAATTGCTTCCCTCCTTCAACCTTGTGAATTCTGGGTATTGAATTCAGGTTGTCAGGCTTACAGCTAAACACTTTTGCTTTCTGAGACATCTTTCTGTTTATAGAATGCAATAGACCTGAACACTATTTAATAAAGACCAAATATATTAAGATGATTTTGCTGTTCCAGATTTTAATTTCCCAGAGTTCCGTTTTATTTGTTTTTGTTTTTGTTTTATTTTTCTTTAAGCATTGTGTCCTCTGCTTTTCCCCTCTACAGTCTTTTTGGAGATATAACAATGACTGTTTTTCTTCCCTGATGTCAAAGAATCTTCTTTTATCTGATTTTTCCCTGGGGTTACAGAGAGTGATTTAGAATAAACTAAATTTGACTTAAATCTTGACTCGTTTCTGAAAATGTCAAAGTTCTAAATTGTATTCCTCTGCACGGGATTTTTAAAGTCCTGACTTACTTCCAGACTCTGCTCTGAGCAGGAAAACACACCATGCTTTCCATCTGAGTTCATCAGAAGAGTGCAAAGTCTGTCTGAAAGTACTGCTTAGTGTCTCTTCCTTCCTTGGAGCAGCTCAACCCAGTGAATGCCCCTATCTACAGAGGCAAACCTCTGAGCCATGAGAATGGATGAAACCCACAGTCACATCTTCCCTGTGATGGTGTGGATGGAGAGTGCCGGGCAGATGCTGCAGGGTGTCTACATGACATGCTCGTGAGGTGTTCTCACCAGCTGTTATTTCAGAAAGGCATCACATCTCTTGCTTTTGTCAGAAGATGTTTACATAAAACTCTAACCTAGATATATTTAATCTTTCCATTTGTGGGAGAAAGCTGCTCAGTTTGGAACATGTTGGTCTCTTTGAAATGTTTCTGTTGAAAGCTGCACACTTTTGAAAAGCCGCATGCATTAGGCTCTATTTTTAATGTTCTCCTGACAGCTTCCACACTTTCTGGAGCATGCAGTATCTAAGCTTCTGCTGAAGCATGTAATTACCAGAGATGACTTAACATCTGGCATGTGGCACCAAGTAACAGCACATGGAAGCAGTGTCAAAAAGGGAAGATTGGCAAGATGGAGACAGTCAAGTGAGGCAGATCTGAAACTCACGTGCTCTGCCAAACACTCTCCCCGGGACTATAAACAAAGAGAACCTGATTCACAAAGAGTGCTCATTTAATCTTTACAATGGTCTTCATCAGAGATACTAAAGGGCTGTTTTTGTTTGTAATGAAGACTGTTTCTTATGGACAATGACCTTTAATTTGTTGTCTGTATTGTTCTGTTTGCACCTTTGGATCAGGGCATTCATTATCTACAGAAGACCTATATCCATGCATCATTGAAAATGAGCCTATAATTTCACCAACTAGTCTAGATAGGAACCTGCTGAGAGATTATTAAAATGCATATTCCTGAGCTTTGCCTAAACAGAATGTTAATCCTAGTATGCTAGGAATTAAGTCCAAAAACCTTCAGTTTCTTAGAGTTGGATTAGACTGAAAAGAAAAGACCACTATTATAACTTGAAAAATGCTAACTTTCTATCTTTTTACTCCAAGTAGAGCTTGAATGTTGGATCAGCTAGATCATAACAACCTTCTGGAATATGACAGAATGTAACAATCACAGATCTACCCTACGAGTGAGGAGTGAGACTTTGCATTTGGATGAGATCCTGGGGAAACTAGTATAGGTAATGCTAGATTTAGGTACAGCTGAGTAATTCATTAGACTCACTGCTACACAGGAAAAAGAATGGGGGATTGGACACAGACAAGGAAATTATGGATAGGAGAGGGTAGTATTCAGGAAATGATGAAGACTGGAAGCTGCTTACAGGCATGGTGTAGGATGATCAGGGGGATGTTTCACAATAATTCTATTTTTTTTTTTCAAGACAGGGTTTCTCTGTGTAGTTTTACTGCCTATCCGGGGCCTTGCACGCTGTAGACCAGACTGGCCTTGAACTCACAGAGATCCTCCTAGCTCTGCCTCCCAAGAGCTGGGATTAAAGGCGTGCTCCACCATCGCCCGGCTCACAATAATTCTAGAGCCCTTTGCTTATAGTGGAAAAGAATTTAAATGGTAATCATTTGTTTAAAAACATTTTGTAATTCATTGAAGCTTTAGTTTGCACAAAGTATTTTTGATAAATTATTGTGATGTATCCATCACACTTTAATATTTAGTAATTACAACAGACCATTTCTGGGTTTTTCAAAATATGTACAGATCGACACAGTCATAGTCACTGAATAATTCAAGGAGAAAACAGGTCCAATACCCCTCAGGTATCATGATCTGTAAGTCTGGCTGCAAATCTCAAAGAAGATTAAAGTTTCCAGCAAAACCTAAACGCAATATTCTCTGAATGAATTCAGTCTAGTGAAATGAGTTTGGTTATTTTAAGCTTCTATCAAGCAGAATAAATTATATTAAAATAAATTAAATCATATAACCTAATGAAGGTATTTCTAGTCACTTAGCAAGATAACTCTTACAAGCTAAATACTGAAAGCTGTGTATTTAATTGATAAAAGCACATTTATTGCATTAGGGACATATAAAGTGGCCCTATAATGTCCCCGCCACACAGGGTTCTGTCTCATTAATTCCAAGAAGACATTGCACAAGTTTTATGCTAATTCTGACAAATTAAATTTCTTAGGGTTTTAATTTGGATTTTGCAATCTTTCTTGCAAAGTAACCATTTAACCTCACAAATGTTAGCTTTATAATAATTAATTGTAATTCTCACATAACCAGTAATTTATAATCACTAGGTAGGCTTTTATTTAAAATACACGCTCATTTTAATAAGGAAAAAAACATTTTTGGAGTAGTATTTCTGGGGTTAATGAATGTGGCCCAAGGGAGGATTCCCATGGGACAATGGATGTGTCCTCTTTTCCTAACTCAGATCTCCTGGATCCTCCTTTCAAGGGTAGCAAGGGATCTGGGATCATTTTTGGAAAAAGCTTCACAGAGTGCATTCTAGTTTTGATGTACTTACTTGGACAGTGGTCTTGCTGCTCAAGGAAGAGTGATAATAATGCATAGTTGTTTGCTTATGATGCATTGGTTTCCTAAATTTCTGTAAGGAGAAGAATCACCTAGGGTACTTACTAAACTGTCATCTACCTAGGCTTTCTCTGGAGATTCTGGTTTACTTGAATTGGGATCTGGCACTGGGATTTGTGTTGTCAGGGACCTGAATAAGTTCCAACACCAAGCATGGCTGTAACACCATATTCTCACTAAGAGGCAGAAAAAAAAATCTAGAAATGTTTGTGCACAAAGTATAGATCAATACTCTCAACTTTAGGTGTTCATTAGAAATCCTCGCTCACGCACACATGTGTGTGTGTGTGTGTGTGTGTGTGTGTGTGTGTATGTGTATGTATATGTGTGTATATGTGTATGTGTGTATTCACATTTGTGTCTATCTGCATACATATGTGCATGTGAATATATGTTGCACATGCATATAAACTCTAGAAGGAAAACTCTGGGTCTTTCCTCAGGAAGACTTTTAAAAATTCTTCCTTTTGAGACATGTTCTCTCAATGACTGGAAGTCATGAGGCAGGTTATGCTGGCTAGTGCACTAACCTCAGAGAGCTGCCTGCCTCTGCCTCCCAAGTGCTGGGATTACAAGTATGCCTTACCATGCCTGGAATTCTTTTATGTTGGTTTTCTGTATTGAACTCAGGTCCTCATGCTTGCAAGGCAAGCACATTACTGCTGGACTAGACCCCCCCCCCCCCGGACTAGAAATCCTCTTCTAAAATCTTGATGATCACAGACTTCCAGGCCAAATAAGTCAGAATCTCTATAATGACACTCAAGTGTCAAAGTAATCAAGAAGCCACCACAGAGAAGGTGGTGGCACAGTCATATTATGCCCCCAGAAATAAATTATAAAAATTCATTACTTATGAGTTGTAACATCTAGTTTTTCTAATCAGTAGGTCCAGAGTAGAACCTACACCCCCCACCAGTTTTATGTCTAGCAAATTGTAGGTGGAGTTGATACTGCAGGCTGAAAACTCCTTTGTGAGGTGAATGTTCTGTGGGAAGGTAAAGTTGAAATTGATTAAATGGAAGTATACTAGGACCACAATGGACTGAGCCCAGGACTGGAAAAAACTGTTCAACATCCTGCCTGCTTGCCTACCTATCATGTGCTCAGGTAGATTAGATGTGTGTATGTGTGTGTGTGTGTGTGTGTGTGTGTGTGTGAGTGTGTGTGTGTGTGTGAGTGTGTGTGTGTAATCCTTACAATAATGATGCATGACAGACATGGTTTATTATTTTCATTTTAGAAGTATGGGAATTGAGGCACATGGAGGTTAACTTGCTCAAAGTTAGGAAACTGTAGACCTGAACCAGGAAACTTGGAGTTCAGTTGGGATCACTTCAGTGTTGTGATGATTAAACTTGGTTGTTGTCTTAGTTAGGGTCTCTATTGCTGTGAAGAGACACCATGACCAAGGAAACTCTTACAAAGGACATTTAATTGGGGCTGGCTTACAGTTCAGAGGTTTAGTCCATTATCATCATGGTGGGACATGGTGACATGCAGGTAGACATGGTGCTGGAGAAGGAGCTGAAGGAGGGACCGTTTCACTAGGCATGACTTGAGCATATGTGAGACCTCAAAGCCGGCCTCCGCAGTGACACACTTCCTCCAAGAAGGCCACACCTCCTAACAGCGCCACTCCCTATGGGCCTATGGGGACCATTTTCTTTCAAACCACAACAACAGTTGTCACCTTGAAACACTGAAATGCAAGCTTCTGGGCACTCCAGAGGGATTTTCATGACCAGATTATCTGAAGGCTGAAGACTCCCCCAAAGTGTGGGCAACACCTTTTGGCAGCAGCCCAGATGAAAGGTCAGAGAAGAAGGAAACCTTACTTTTTGCCTGCTTGTCTTCTCTATCGCTGGTAAGTTCCTATGTTCTGTCGCTGCCGTGTTCCATCGCTGATACCAGAATGAGCCACTTCAGGCTTACAACGTAGACTGAACCTCAGCAGCTCTCCATGAATCCTCCAGGTCTTCAGCACCATATTGGAGCTGCTCAGGCATTCAGCACTGTGGAGAAGCTACCAAACTCTGAGCTTCTCCAGTGTGAAAGAGCCATCGCTTCACTACTCAGACCATACCATGTAAGACAAGCTAATAGATCCCCTTTTAATATCCATACTTACTCTATCAGTTCTGTTACTCTAGAGAGCCGTGACTAATTCAAGAGTCCAGGCAGCTACCCAGTGTCATACTTGAGGTGAAGATGGATAAGGTTCTTTCCGACTGTAGCTGTTCACTGTACATCAAGAACACAGATGCTTTGCTTTCAGCCTTCCCATGCATAAAAGTCTAGAGGTATATATTAATGGAATAAATATCTGACCAGAACTCAAAGAGGAAATGATAGGAATAAAGGTGTCCAGACCAAGAAACAACTTGATATATATTAGGAGAGGACCAATGTAAGAGTTAAAGATACTGTGGTTTGGTTGTGCCTAAAACAGTATGGCAATACCAGATGTGAACAAACATCAGGAGAATATTCCATAACTACAGAGAAAAAGGTAGAATAAGAGAATGCTATTCCAGAGTTGTAACACACACACACACACACACACACACACACACACACAACTTATGGAT